>CAIGRB010150558.1:0-117064 GCA_903798255.1 Fraxinus quadrangulata
CATATAACTTCAACAAACAAAGTCGCATAATAGAAAAACGCGAGAATGAACAAGTGGGCCAGACTAGGTCACATTCATAACAGACGTTGGGTTGATCAAGTTAATTGGGCTTCATCATTGAACCTTATAACAGAAATTGTTAAGCACAAGTTTAACAATTGAGTTAACATTTTTGTAGGGTTTATTTGAATTGCTGAAAGCCGTTGGCATTTGATTTTCATTCCGGAGCATTTTTTGGAGGGGTTTTTAAGAATTTAATACAAACCCCTTTTTGCCTTCTGTTGGTTCGCTGCTCAACTTTCCATTTGTGGCAATTTAAACAATAATTGCATGTGAAGTACAGCCATGGTCTTAAGAAATTGGAATCAGTAGAAAATGAATTTACGCCTACAGAAAATGAACCAGCAGCATGTAGAAATTAAAGTAACGAAACTGAAATTTAAGCTACTCTACTTGCAGGAGTAAAATGAAATTAAAGGATAGAGTTCAACANTGTAGAAATTACAGTAATGAAACTGAAATTTAAGCTACTCTACTTTCAGGAATAAAACGAAATTAAAGGATAGATTTCAACATGATGTATCACATTGAAGTAACTTGAGAAGAAGGATTTTATTAATCATCAAGCTCCAATAAAACATGAAGTACATAGCTCTATTTATAGAGTAAATCTAACAATCTAACTACATAACAAACAAGAGAAGAATCTAGAAGAAGCATCTAATAATAAATAGGAGAAGAATCTAGAAGAATGATCAAATATTGGAATATTCCAACAATACATGGCTTGTTTTAGTAAATTTTTAAATGGAACTGCTGAGCAGAGTTCATTAGACGAGGAAAACGATTCAAAACAGGTGAGTATGAATAGCTACAAAACACATGGAAATGCAGGGAGCTATAACGGCTAAATGGTTGGGGCAAGGTTGATTGATAGTAATGGAGAAGACAATGATAATATTAGGGTAGAAAATACAGAGCAGCCTTCCGTAAAGAGAACAGTTGTAGTTTGGAAATGGGGCTCAAGTTTTTGGAAGGATCTTCCGCGTATAGATTCCCGTGGAGGGTCTGAGCCCATGGAGGAGTGTAAGAGTGGTTTAGAATATAAAGGGTCCAAAGCAGAGAAGGATTCTGATGGTGTAGAGGATAAGATAGAATCTGAATCTGATGACATTAGGTAGAAAGAAGTGTTAGAAAATTTTAATTGTATTTGACCCTTCAGCTTTTAGCTTCATTGGGTGGATGGTCGAGCCGATTTTCAAAACATTCAAAACATTGGGCATTCCCCTAGTTTGTCATTTGCGTAGCTTTAACATTGCTTGAGTGGGTTTTGGCTCTCTATATTTCAAGTGCCAAACTCACTCTTTATTTGTATTTTATCACTGTTGCATTTACCATATGTTTGAGCCACATTAAAATTTTCATTATCATTCTTCTACTCATTTTCAACCACACATTCTTCAATAAAATAATATTTTCTTTTACATCAATAACTTTTCATTCTTTTTCAACCACACATTTTCCATCAATCTACTATCTCAAAATACATTCTTCCAAAATAATGTGGTTCAAACACACTATTAATAAAATTACAAGTTTCAATGCTCCATTTCTTAAATTATCCATATTATATTGAATATTTTAGCTCTCGATGTTTAAAGAAAATATATTAATTGAAAAATAAACGATCGTTGCAAAAAGTAAATAAAGAGCAACAAGTGAAGAGTTTGTTGAAGTTCACTCTTTAAATTTATAGATGCTCTCTATTACGAGTAAATGTTCTTTAAATATAAAGAGTCTTTTCTAGATGCTTTTTTAGTTTGACTTATGACTACTTCAAAGGAGTGAAGATATCGCTCTTTTAAACATGCTTTGTGGGGCATGTTTCTTGAGAATTTTATCCATAATCAAGATCCTGCAGAAATGGAAAAAGGTTTAATATTCTATTTGTACTCAAGAAAACATAACGTGTTATCAGTGTAGGAGATCTGAGAATTGACATATCATCAAGCAGTAGAAATTGTGAGCATGGTGTTATCAGTGTAGGAGATCTGAGAATTGACATATCATCAAGCAGTAGAAATTGTGAGCATGGAGTGTAATACATACGTCTTAGTTACGTTCAAGGTTTTATCATATATGCTTATGGATGTTCATTACTTAGTCATTTCCTGTTAACACCCCATGTTTAGTGCTTCTCTCTGTCCCCTACCCACATATATAAACACTACTGTATGCACAGACCTTTTCCAAGTGGCACCTTGCATTTCTTCAAACTTGTTGTCCTTGTTTTCTGATTACTGAACTTGTCAAGTGGACGTCGACTCCTTTGCAACGGTGTAATTATCTTCATCGTGCTTAGGTTAGGGGAAGAGATTTGAGATTTCTCCCATTTTCATCGAGTACAGTTCAAACTTATATGGAATATTTTTTCCTTCCGCTGCAGGATGACGAGGAAGCATGGAATGGGGAAGATTCGGATGATGATGATAAGCTGAGTATTTCTGATGAAAATGATGTGTGCTATAAGGTAGAGTTCAGCGCCGGGGTAAGAGTGGGCATAACTTGAAGTCTGCCAGAGAGGCTAAATCACTCTCACCACACACTCAACAAAAGAGAAGTAGAACCTTGTTTGAAGAAGACAACGAAGAATCATCTGCAGAGTACTCGGAAAATGATAGTGATGAGGATTTCAGAAGTAAAAGAAGGAATGATGCACCCGTTCACAGAAAGAATGCTAATTGGTCTGCTCCTGTTAATCTTTCTGGTAGTAACAATGAACTTCGAACTTCAGGTCGTTCACTGCGTAAAGTATCATATGTAGAGAGTGATGAAAGTGAAGATCTTGATGAAGGCAAGAAAAGGCAGAACCTAAAGGTGTGGTTTTGTTTTTGCATTTATTTTTTTGACTCAGTCAATTTGGTTATTCTATCAATGATTGTGTAATTAATTTCACACTCTTGCCTTCTCTCTTTCATTCGATGCTGTATCAGAAATCTTCCTCTGACTCTGCATTAGTGGAATGACCATTTTTCATCACAGGAGTAGAAGATTGATACACATTAGTGAACAAACATGGACAAGCACTTGTTGTACCTTATGCCCTAGCCTTAGAAACTTTTAAATTAGTCTATTTACTTCCCAGCTGTCTGTAAATGCATTATGTGCTAGTGCTACGTAAGACCCAGGCAAATAAGGTACGTAATTGATCAAGCTGCAGCATTTGTGCATAGGGATCTTGACATGGGCAAATTTGAAGCCTGGTAAAGATGAAAACGAGCTGAAGCTGATGCTATCCTTATCAAAGAATTTCAAGTAATGGCACAGGAATACCTGATCTGAATTCTTCTGGGATTCTTGGACCACCACCATCTGACAGTACACGCACAAGCAACGAGATGCTTTATAAGATGCAATTAGCTGGCTTTTCTCCAAAACATAGTTTATAGTCTAGTATCAAGTAGTTCCTCAGAACGTCCATGTATGGATGATGTTGAGCCAATTGTAGAGAGAATCCCAGAGGTTCTTATTCGGTGGCTTTGGCTGCTCTGGGGATTGTTATTCTCTTAAGTTTTTTTTGCCCATGACAATACAAGTTTTGCAGAATCCTTTTACAGAGTTCAGTCAAGACGAAGTCTTTTAGTTTCTGCATCGCTACAACCAGTGGAAGCAGAGATATTCTGAAGATCCTTCAATGTTGGGAGGTGACATAACGAGGTGATTATACTAAATCTTCAAGTTCAACTGTTCTTTTTAGCTTTTTGTTCATATTGTACAAGTGAGAAGCCATTTTACATGTATAATGCATTCGTAAATTGTACATGAGACAGTTTTGCTTGTTGACACTTAATCTTATCCATGCAAGCTTACGTCGCAGCTTTTATTGCCCAGATTCTTTGTCAAGTAACTTGACATTCCGGCCTTTCTTGGTCGGTTGGTATGTTATATATAGGATGGTGCTCTCTATCCACATACTCGCGCAACCACTGACACACTCGTAGAGTGTAGATTTATTATCTGTAAATTTGATGTGATTTCGATGTTAGAATAGAGAGACGTGTTAAAATTTTGTTCGTCATATTGTTTAATACAATTAAATACTTTGTACCATCATCTTTTTTCTTTTCTTCTAGTTTTCTCAAAAACAAAATTAGACGAAAACAAAAGGAAATCCAATTCAAGAGCGTGTGGTTGATAGCCTTTTATCTCTCTCATGTATCGTCTTCTAACCTCGTGCATTTTTTACTTTTTGTATGGTGTGTACTAAGCAATCAATTTTTCCTAGTAGACTTATATTAGTTGTATTTGCAGTTATGCCTTCCTATTTCTATCTATTTTGCAACAGTCACACGAAACAACCCCAATAGTTTCAATTGAGTCCTTGTGACCACGTTATTTTGAAACTACGATGAAGGGGATGATTGATTTCTTAATTTAGGTTTCAAATTATAGATGATATGCTATTAAACATTGTCTATTGCATCTATCCAGTAGTATTTAGTATTGACACATCCTTAGTCAGGGGCGGATTTAGTTTATCATGCATTAACTTTTATCACACACACAATTATGGGTTTGTTTGTGCCCCTTTTGTTTTTGTAAAAAATGCATTTTATAATAGTGTTATGATGAAAAATATGTGGTTACAAAATAAAAAAAAATATTTGTGTTTACGTGTAATATTATTTTATTAAAGAATGTGTAATTGTAATACGGTCAAATCACTATTCAAGAATATATTTTGATAGGAAAAATGGAGCTCAAACAACGACTATATTTACTAAAAATATTAGCTTACCATTCCAACTTGTATTGCTTTGATCACTTCAATTATGATATGCTCATTTTTGTATTTCTTCGTCCGAAAATATCAAGTACGATTATATACTTATAAATATTTGTTGAATTTTTTTATGTGGTTTACTTTTCTTTAATTAATGGAAAAAGTCGATGTCTATCCAAAAGTAGATATTTTTCGTAAAGAAATTCGACCCTTCTCGAAATTGTCCGCTTCACAAATTCGTTGAGAATATGGCACTATTATAATTATTAATTACAAATACTGTCCTTATGTGGGTCTAAAAGCATACATAGCAAACTAAGGCGGGTCAAAAGAAAATTTCCATAAAAAGAAATGGCACAAGTGCAAAAGTATAATTTATTTAATTAATTTCTGAGTCACCCATTCTTAGACGCAGGATTCACATTGGTCGAGCTCTCATCTGCCACGTAAGATCCCAAAGTGGGACCCACACTGAGCCCTGATTGGTCTCCCGCTCTCTCTTAAAATGCGGACAAGTCCCATTTGGCCTTTTCATCTTCACCCTGCAGAAGAGCTTTCGGGGAAGTCGCTGTTTTTTCTGATTCCACTAAGGTATCATTTTTCTTCTCAATCTGGTCTAAAAGTCTAAGCTTTGTCTTCGACCCGACTTCCCTCCGTGTAAACTGAATTCCTTTTTAGATCAAAGCTGACAACTCAAATCTGGTCTTTCGTGCATGATACTGTGTTAACCACCGTCTAAAAGTTTAAACTAGAGAGAGGGCACGTGTATTCATTTATCTTTTGCGTTCTTGAAATTTTGTTTGTTCTCTAACAATTACGTGATTGATGATTCTTGAAACTGAGGTGTTCCACAGAAAAATTAGCAGAAGTTTATGTTTTTGATTATCTGTTTTTCTTGGTGTGTGTGTGTACATACTTTGGGTTTGTCTTTTGATCAATTCACAGTCTCTTGCTCTATATTTGTCTCACAAAAGTCCGTCATCCGATTATGAAGCCTGTTTTTTTTTTTTTTAAAGAATAAAAAAATTTCATTTTAAGAAGAATTATAAGTAGAAAATGGAAACATGAAATACGCAGTATTGAAAATGACTATGTTATATATGAATAATCTAATAAGCATCGGTATTCTTCTCATTCCAAACACTGATAACATATCATATAACTTCATTGGTTAATAAAAAAATTAATATAAATGTTGAGGTCCACCATAAGTTCATTCACCAATGAATTGATAGGTCATATCACCCGTGTTTAACCTAAGATGAACATCAATGCTCATTAGATCATTTTCATATTTATATATTTTTTAGTAACTGGAGAAGAAAGGAAAAAAATACCTCATTCTGCTTTTGTGTGCTATTATGTTTTGACTTCTAGGTTTTTCTTGAACATCGTTGAAGCTTATGGAAGACTTTCTTCGTGACTGAGAGACAAACAGCACCTTTTTTAGCCTCCGTTTGGGAAGAATTTATAAATAGTTTAATTCATGTAGAGATAGAAATTAGTTGTGAATAAGTGGATAGTACTTGTCTTAGATTCACTTATTCTCATGATCCACTTATTCACATGGTTGATAGTCTTTCATTTCACACTCAAAGGCATCATTGATTTTTATTTTTTTGTGAAATTTTGCAGGGATTTTGCTGTATTAGGATTTTGGATAGTTTTGAATTTATATAATCCTCCAAACTTTTAAGGGGAGGAAGATGGACTATGTTTATGGACCAGGAAGGAACCATCTATTTGTTCCAGGACCCGTCAATATCCCAGATCAAGTCATTCGTGCAATGAACCGAAATAATGAGGATTATCGTTCTCCAGCTGTTCCCGCACTTACAAAAACCCTTCTCAAGGATGTGAAGAAGATTTTTAAGACTGCTTCCGGAACTCCTTTTCTCATTCCTACCACAGGTACTTTTTCCGGTGAAGCATCTGGTGTATAAATAGGTTTTTATATGCCTGGTCGTGGTTCTAAGAAAATCATAGTTGATTCACATTAATTTTCCATCTTGTAAATGAACAAGTGGCTTACGCAGAGATTAACTTTAGGCCTCTAGTTTTTTTTTTTGTAAATCAACTGTTAATCGCTCCCTGTTAGCTAACTAAAGACGTGTTGTTGGGATAGGTACTGGTGCATGGGAAAGCGCACTTACTAACACATTGTCGCCTGGTGATCGAATTGTGTCTTTCCTTATTGGCCAATTCAGTTTGCTCTGGATAGATCAACAGAATCGCCTTAACTTCAATGTTGATGTCGTTGAAAGTGAATGGGGTCAAGGTGCGAATCTTGATGTTTTGGCATCGAAAATTGCAGCTGATAAAGCACATACAATTAAGGCCATTTGCATCGTGCACAATGAGACGGCAACTGGGGTAACCAATAACTTGGCTGCCGTAAGAAAGATACTAGGTAAGAGTTCATTCTGTATCATTGTGGTATGTTTATTATCAAAATGATATATCAATTTTTCAAATGTCTGTCAGATCACCATCAGCATCCGGCGCTCTTTCTTGTTGATGGTGTTTCATCCATCTGTGCACTTGATTTCCACATGGACGAATGGGGAATAGACGTGGCTCTCACCGGTTCGCAGAAAGCTCTTTCTCTTCCTACCGGGATGGGAATTGTGTGTGCGAGCCCGAAGGCTCTCGAGGCCACTAAAACGGCAAAATCAGTGATTGTGTAATTAATTTCAGCCAATTTGGTTATTCTATCAAGGCCACTAAAACGGCAAAATCAGTTAGAGTCTTCTTCGACTGGAATGATTACTTGAAATTCTATAAGTTGGGAACATATTGGCCATACACCCCTTCCATCCAACTTCTATATGGTCTAAGAGCAGGTTTGGACCTCATTTTTGAGGAAGGACTCGACAATGTAATTGCAAGGCATGGTCGCCTTGCCAAAGCAACAAGGTAACCTAATTACCACGTGTTTTGTACATAGTATTAGATGTGAAACAAACTATACAAACTAGAGTCAAGTCCACCTTACCAAACGAGCAATTAAAGATTTCTGCCATGAAAATGCAGGCTGGCAGTGGATGCATGGGGCTTGAAGAACTGCGCCCAAAAGGAGGAATGGTTCAGTGACACAGTAACTGCTGTGGTCGTTCCACCGTATATTGACAGCTCGGAAATTGTTAGAAGAGCGTGGAAACGATACAATTTAAGCTTGGGTTTGGGCCTCAACAAGGTTGCTGGAAAGGTTTTTAGAATTGGACATCTTGGAAACCTTAACGAGGTATGATTTTCTGTACTCCCTGCTATTTTCTGCTGGTAATCTGAATTTTTCTTCTATTGGAATCTGTACTCATCAAACAGGGAGTGATAAGGGCCGACTGAGCCAGCACGACCCTTTTCTGGATGGCCTAGCGCGCACCTTGCATCCCATTCCTTAAGCTAGGCCCGGCATGGATTGAGTCTTGGTCCGTAGACGTGATGTGGGTCGAGTCTGGACTACCCGTCCCATTTTTACACCCCTACCTGAAACAAACAAAGTCATTATTGATTCTTCGATTTGAAATTGACATTTGCTCACACAAGACATTTCAAAATTCAAACATACTTTTTCGAAAGGACACCCTTACTTTGAATATAAAACACGTTCAGGAAGGCAGATTGTATACTGCTAAACAATATATAAGAAGAAAAAGAAGCTAAAGTTTCGTCTATCATTCTGTATAGTCATGTCTAATATTGTGTACTCGACTTTCTAATATAGTTTACGTTACCATTGATGCATTGGCTACAGTTGCAACTATTGGGGTGTCTTGCTGGAGTGGAAATGGTGCTCAAGGATGTGGGGTACCCAGTGAAACTTGGTAGTGGAGTTGCAGCTGCTTCTGCTTATTTACAGAACACCATTCCCTTGATTCCTTCAAGGATTTGATACAATTGACGTTACTATTTTTTGTTTGTGAAAAGGTTACATACATTGTAAAAATACACAATTTCCTGTCTTCGGTACTTTGTAATTTTTGGTTATGGACATTTCTGTATGTAAATTTGACATCCAACTTTTGGTCCACATTATTGGTCAAATGACAGTCTCAATTAGATAGTTTTCAGAGAATCTCCATTTCATTCTTACCATTTAGGTAGCACGAAAGTTTAAAGACTTTCGGTGTGTGGCGTTAATATCTAATAAATAGACGCTCGAGTTCAAAATTAAAACCAATACATTATATAGATTGTTATTCAAATATTTTTTATTATGTGAATTGTTATTAAATATTGTTTATTCTCTTAAATAAAACAAAAACACGTCTAAATCTAGATAGGAAATGATTTTTTTTTAGATACCATATATTTGTACTTATGTGACACAAGTTTTAAAACAATTCATGGTTTTACTAAAGATGCTCCATGGAAGAATGTAGGCCTCCAAAAAAAAATCGAGGTATGCAAAGTTTCTCGAGTCTCATGAAAAAAAATTGCCAAATTCGTTTTGTTATGTTGTATCCCATTGATTAGTATTGTCTTTGATCAAATCGGTTCTTTCCCTCACCACATGACGTTTGCCTCAGTAACAAATAATGTCAAGGCTCGACCATGGAAATACAGGCACAAACGGGAGTGGAGGGTGGCCCTATGCACAAGCAATAGCAGCATCGGCTCTATGAAAGTTAGAATCTCGAAACTTCCTATGTAATATTTCTCAACCCCTGTTAGTTTCCTTTCAACTCGACCAACCCCCTCCTCCTCAGCAGAAGCTCATTTCACTAAAGACTAAATTTTTTTTCCATTCATATAATCTTCTCCACCACCACCTCGTCGCCCCCCTCAACTACCTGCCTGGATTCCGGCAACTTCGTCTTCTCCTAATACCAAACCTTCATCGTCAAAGGTGGTACTATATTCCTATACTTTAATAATCAATCTTTTACCTTTCAATTTTTCAGTTCTTTGACAAGTAACAAATTTTGAATGCAATGTTATTTTAATCGATAAATAATATTATCTAACGTCAGATACAACACAATAAATTTATATTGTTACTAGAAAATCATGTATGACGTACGTGATACTAACTATTTTTTTATACGAGTAATGCTATTCATAGTGACGACTACTAGTAGTTGTTTTACGTGACATACATATGGTAATTTATTATTTGATGTATGAGGTAATAAAAAATTACCACGTTAATACATCAAATAAAAAAACTGCTATATATATGCAATGTACGACGATTACCGATAGTTTTTATTATGAATAATATTATTATTTATTTTTTAGTACGGTTCGAATGTCACATGCAATGGTGGGCCCAATCTACCCAAACCCGGATATATATTTGGGACCGCTCCGGGCCCGACAAGCGGGCTTTCTTAATCCCAAGTTTTGTAGTACTCCCATTTGAAGCAATAGTACAAACCAGCGTCTTCTCGTTCAAAATTTCTCCAGTACTTTGAATTTTGATCATTCGCGACAGATTTTCTTAGCTGAAAGGTTTACTCATACTTAGCAATCATTTTTTTGTGCAAAAATAATTATATAAATTGAAAATGGAAGCGAAGATTGGGCGATTTTTCGAGTCAGTTGGCAGTTTATTCACAGGCGGTGATCAGATCCCTTGGTGTAATTCCGACATAGTTTCTGTAAGTCATTATGTATATATTTACGTAAGTTCGTAAGGATGTAGGGTTATGGGGATAGTTGGGTATCGATTTATGGTTTAAGAGGAATTTTTTGTTTTTGTATAAATTTCATTCCTTTTTTTTTTTTTTTTTTTTTTTTTNTTTACGTAAGTTCGTAAGGATGTAGGGTTATGGGGATAGTTGGGTATCGATTTATGGTTTAAGAGGAATTTTTTGTTTTTGTATAAATTTCATTCCTTTTTTTTTTTTTTTTTCTTTTTTTAATGTGCTGTGATTTAATCCTCATAAGCGGAAAGCTAATGAGTAAATAAGAAGAACCGAGAAAATTGATATTTAGAAGGAAAAAATCTATCTTTAATGAGGATTTTTGCTGATAATATGATTTCTTCAGTTAAGTTCTTCTCGAGAGACAACCTCGATTATTATTTTATTTCGAGCTTCGTAGTCTTTCATCGGTTTTCAGCTTACTGCAGCTCAAATTACTTCGATTAGCGTTTATTCTGGTCATTGGCTAAGTTTTAGATGGTAGAATCTTCTGTGGTTTGAACATTTAAAAGTAATCAATTGGAGATTTGGTCTGGTGTGATTAACTTGCATTTGTTTGCAATTTATATCAATCGTTTTTTAAGATTTGACAAGTATAAGATGGTTGATTTATGTGGAAATCGAAATTGAATTGATTATCATCATAGTACTTTTGTTGCTTTGCACCTATGATATACAGAATCTATTGTAATACGCATCTTCATTGGAATGTAAACATTCAAGATAGTGTTGACCCAACAGTCAGAAACAATGGCCAAAAGTTAGATAACTTTTGTTGTTGTTCTTCGATTTGGTTTGTACCTAGTACTGATCTCTATGCTATCACAGAAAATATTTCAGATGCATTTTGTTGTGCAAAGTTGTGTTTAATTGCTTATGTTCTTAAATTGTGGACATTTAGGCGTTCACTCTCTGCTTGTTTGCTTCAGCTTGTATAATTGTAATATGCATCTACAGGGTTGTGAACGCGAAGTTGCTGAAGCTGAGAAAGGTTCCTCTGATGAACTTAAAAGTGAATGCATTATGCGTTTGTCTTGGGCCCTTGTTCACTCAAAACGACCAGAAGATGTACAGCGTGGGATAGCGATGCTTGAAGGTGATCATCGAATAAGGAATTGCTCGTTTTCTTTCTGCCTGCTTTTTTCTTTCTTTCTTTTCTTTTTAATGGTGGTTTGGCATGAAGTATACATTTTTGTGACTTGCGGAATGCATTATTTGCAGCTTCGTTGGCTGGCTACAGTAGCCCACTGCAATTTAGGGAAAGGCTTTATCTTCTGGCTGTTGGATACTATAGAAGTGGGGACTATTCAAGAAGCAGGCAGCTTGTTGAGAGTTGTTTGGAGGTCTGAATTTTGGGTTTTCATTTATTTTTTAGGGCTCTAAATCTCTATAATCTCTTCTAATTATGAAAGTAGAAACAAGTATATCAGCTTCATTTTTATTTTCGAAAATCGTCGATGTTTGAGTTTCCTGGTCTTGCCTGTAGGCGCTATACCTACACTTCCATTGTAACTTACCGGCATTCTAATTAGTGGATGTAATTCTGCAGATTGCGCCTTACTGGAGACAGGCATTAACCCTCAAGAAAACAATTGAGAATAAAATCACCAAAGGTAAAGTGGTGAACCTGGTTACTTTTTCCTCGAAGTGCGCCTGCAAAATATTTAGTGTTTCTCCACCTCATCTAAAAGTTTAAAGTGGAAAGGTGAATAAACTCATCTATTTACATTTCAACAGGCCACCGCTTGTGCAAGTAGAACTTATTTCATTGAAGGCCAAACATATACTAGTAGAATTCATTTTCATTTTTTTTCCATCGAAGGCATATGTACAATTTCATAAATGTAAATGGGTGGCGACAAGACTTGATTTTGGAATTTGTTCATGATACTATGCTGAGACAAATTTATTTAAGTAAATTATTTCTTCAATGCAAAACAGCGCTTATAACTTGTTTTAAGTGAAGCAATTGAGAACTTTTATTGATGCAGATGGAGTTATTGGAATTGGCATTGCTGCGATTGCTGTTGGACTCTTGGCTGGTGGAATTGCGCCAACATTGTCATTGCTGAAGAAATGACCTTACCATGATGAACATCGTCCACTTTGCATCCACATGTAAGTATACCTATATAAATCAATATCATCAGGTGTCCATTTTGCATCGTCATGTAAGCATACCTATATAAATCAATAGGTAAATCAATATCATCAGGTTTAGGAGTATTAGAGACAGGTTCTATAACCTGATCTGACTTAGNTATGCATCTACAGGGTTGTGAACGCGAAGTTGCTGAAGCTGAGAAAGGTTCCTCTGATGAACTTAAAAGTGAATGCATTATGCGTTTGTCTTGGGCCCTTGTTCACTCAAAACGACCAGAAGATGTACAGCGTGGGATAGCGATGCTTGAAGGTGATCATCGAATAAGGAATTGCTCGTTTTCTTTCTGCCTGCTTTTTTCTTTCTTTCTTTTCTTTTTAATGGTGGTTTGGCATGAAGTATACATTTTTGTGACTTGCGGAATGCATTATTTGCAGCTTCGTTGGCTGGCTACAGTAGCCCACTGCAATTTAGGGAAAGGCTTTATCTTCTGGCTGTTGGATACTATAGAAGTGGGGACTATTCAAGAAGCAGGCAGCTTGTTGAGAGTTGTTTGGAGGTCTGAATTTTGGGTTTTCATTTATTTTTTAGGGCTCTAAATCTCTATAATCTCTTCTAATTATGAAAGTAGAAACAAGTATATCAGCTTCATTTTTATTTTCGAAAATCGTCGATGTTTGAGTTTCCTGGTCTTGCCTGTAGGCGCTATACCTACACTTCCATTGTAACTTACCGGCATTCTAATTAGTGGATGTAATTCTGCAGATTGCGCCTTACTGGAGACAGGCATTAACCCTCAAGAAAACAATTGAGAATAAAATCACCAAAGGTAAAGTGGTGAACCTGGTTACTTTTTCCTCGAAGTGCGCCTGCAAAATATTTAGTGTTTCTCCACCTCATCTAAAAGTTTAAAGTGGAAAGGTGAATAAACTCATCTATTTACATTTCAACAGGCCACCGCTTGTGCAAGTAGAACTTATTTCATTGAAGGCCAAACATATACTAGTAGAATTCATTTTCATTTTTTTTCCATCGAAGGCATATGTACAATTTCATAAATGTAAATGGGTGGCGACAAGACTTGATTTTGGAATTTGTTCATGATACTATGCTGAGACAAATTTATTTAAGTAAATTATTTCTTCAATGCAAAACAGCGCTTATAACTTGTTTTAAGTGAAGCAATTGAGAACTTTTATTGATGCAGATGGAGTTATTGGAATTGGCATTGCTGCGATTGCTGTTGGACTCTTGGCTGGTGGAATTGCGCCAACATTGTCATTGCTGAAGAAATGACCTTACCATGATGAACATCGTCCACTTTGCATCCACATGTAAGTATACCTATATAAATCAATATCATCAGGTGTCCATTTTGCATCGTCATGTAAGCATACCTATATAAATCAATAGGTAAATCAATATCATCAGGTTTAGGAGTATTAGAGACAGGTTCTATAACCTGATCTGACTTAGGGAAAGACTCTTGGATGTGTGGTGCTGCCACCAATTTAGACTCAATCGGTACCTTAGGTGTGAGATTTTCATTAGGTCTTGATTTTGGCTTTCATGAGTAAACCGGTAACTCTTTGTTCTGCTGTTTTTCTACACATTCCTCTGAGTCTAAGCTTCATTCTATAACCGGTAAAGGAGTTGAGGATGATGATGGTGTGATAGAATCAGTGTTTAGGAAAAAATCAAAAGAAAGAGAGTCACTAGCTGAGTCATTCAAGATTCACTTAAATTCTCCCCGAATTGAGGACTTGGGATAGAAAGGAGTGGTTTCAAAGAATGTTACATCAAGACTGACAAAGGTGTGATGTGATACAGGATTATAGCACTTGTAAGCTTTTTGTGTAGATGAATAACCAAGAAAAACACATTTTGTGGCTCGAGGTTCTAATTTAGTTTGCCGGTGTCTATAGGCATATACAAATGCTGTACAACCAAAGATTTTAAGGAGAATAGTGGAATTAAGTCGGGAGTGAAGAAAGTCATCTTGAAATTTTTTAAGAGAGGTGACAAATGAAAAGACTTGACTAGGCATTCTGTTTATGAGATAGATTGCAATCAAGATGGCATCACCCCAAAAAAAATTTGGCATGCTGGTAGTGAACATTAAGGCACGAGCTACATCAAGGATGTGTCTATTTTTTCACTCGACAATCTCATTTTGTTGAGGGGTGTCGACACATGAATTTTGGTGAATTATGCCATGTTCGCAAAGATAGAGACTCGAACACTGATTGAAATGCGGTATCATTGTCGGTACGTAAAATTTGCATTTTGGTGTTGAATTGTGTTTGGATCATAGAGTGAAAATTGATAAAAATAGAATGGACTTTGGTTTTATCTTTCAGCAAATAAACCCATTAAAGCCGTGTATGGTCATCTATGAATGTGATAAATCATTTTGTGTGTGTACGACTAGGAATACTGAAAGGACCTCAAACATCACTGTGAATAATAGTGAACGGCTTAGTAGATTTGTATGTAGACTTTGGAAATGAAGTACGATGATGTTTTGCAAGTTCACACACTTCACATTGAATATCAAAAGATAATTTATTGGAATAAAGAGTAGGAAATAAATGTCGCAAATACTGAAAATTAGGATGACCTATCTTAGAATGTTATAACAGGAGTTCACTATTCTTAGAAGAAAAAACAGAATCATAGATTGCATTTTGACATTGGTTACTCACTTTAGCTTGCTCAAAGTAGTAGATTCCCTCACACTTCTTAGAACAGTCAATCATCGTCCCCTATGACAGGTCCTGAAAGACAATGAGTGGAAATAAATTTAGCAAAGCGGTTGGAGTGTTTAGTCAATTGACTTGTAGACAACAAATTACAAGATAATTTTGGAACATGGAGGACTTGAGTTTAAAGTTATAGGACCAGAGATACGAATACTTCCTTTGCATGCAATAGGAGAAAGGGATCCATCTGCAATTTTTACTTTCATATTTCCAGCACATTGTGAATACGTTGAAAATAGATGATAAGAATCAGTCATATAGTCAGATGCTCCTGAGTATATAATCCAGGAAGTATGAGTACGGGAGGTGGTTAAGGCTTTTAAGGGATGCTCCTGAGTATATAATCCAGGAAGTATGAGTACGGGAGGTGGTTAAGGCTTTTAAGGGATTACCTCTATAATTTTATTGGCTAAGGAATTATAATAAATGTTTTTTGATGACTGACCATAGAATTGAAAGGTAGCAATCATCTCCATAATATTTTCCAATTGATCTGAATTTGAGGTGTTGCCTAGAGTGGACTGAGTATTGAAATTGAAATAAATTTATAAGATAAGGTCATGAATAGATTTATAAGGTGTCATAAGAATAGTGCGAGAAAGAATCGCCCACCTAGAAGAGAATGAAATATTTAGGCCCATTTGGTAGGAAATTTTTTATTTTATTTTTTTTATTATAGAAAAGTTTTTTGAGAAAGTTACCTTAACTGATTTTTGGAAACTAAATTTTAAATGAGCTTCATCTTCCGAAAGAACTTTAGAGGATGTTGTATTGAATTGATTTCCTCCAAAAGTTTTTCTAACTAGAGAATCACTTTTACAACATTAATCAAATGGTTCAAAAATAACTTTTGAATTCTCAAAAGTTATGCCAAACAGGACCTAACTTGTTTAGGTACAATTTCATTTTTTTGTATTATAATTTGGTCGAACACCCTAGCTTGTTAGGAGGGTAGTTAACATCAGCTCATGATAGGTAATAATTATTGTGTTTTTATTCATTAATAAGCTATATCAACTATACCCAAAAGGAAAAGTACTGATAAAAATTCGGTCTAGGTTTGCTGTCCATTTTGTAGAAACCTTTGTTTATTCCATCTTGGCATTGAATAATACAAAATTTACTTGTATAAATTCATCTACCATCTATACCCTAGAATTCCATCAAAGCTAAACATGGAGAGTGCTTCACTTAAGATCACTCTCTTAACTCTCCTCTCTCTCTCTCTCTCTCTCTCTCTCTCTCTCTCTCTCTCTCGGGGTGACAAACGGGTTGAGTCGCTCACGACTCGAGCTCTTTTTAGATGAGCCATGGACTGAGCTGAACTCACCTTTTTTTTCATGAGCCAGCTTGTGTGTCATTTTTCGGTTTTAAGAAATTTTTTTAAAAAAAATTATTTTCAGGCTTTTTTTGTTGAAAAAAAGAAAAAGAAAAATGAGTCAACTCATGGGAGACTAGGCTGGTGAGGCCCACAAGCCAAAGTGTCGAGCCTAGGATTTGGGCATGAGTTGAGCTCGGCCTATTGCAACCCTCTCACACACACGATATTATAATTAATGACACTAACATTATTATGGGATTAAAGTTTGATGAGTTGAGTTGAAGCAGCTAATTAATTGATTCTGTTGTACACATTTGCAGTTTTACCAGATCGAAATTTAAGTACAACCAACATCGAAAACCTCGAGGAAACGCAATGAATGTCGTTCTTTTTGTGTGGTTGATTCCGATTGCGTTGATCCTGGTTGTCCCTACTGCGATATGGGACTTGGACAAGGCGGAGGTTACTACGTCGTATGTGTTTACGTGTGAAAGTTCATTGGCTGCTTGAAGTTTGTATTGCCTTTTGTTTAAAAACCATAATGTGAAAGTTGTTTTGTGTTCGAATTGGTGCTATTTGCCTTTTTTTTATTATTATTATTTTATTTTATTTTTATGAAATTGATATTAGTTTGCAAAATATGAATATTGCATTAATACTCTCACAACATTATATAGCAACAAATTCGTACTTAATTAAACCATGGCGGCGCAAATTTCTTAGGGTCCGTTTGATTGCAATGGTGGAAAATGGGTGGAAAGAAAATGAATTCCAAAAAAAATAATTGTTTAGAACTTGTTTTCCAGGGAATTGTTAATTAAGTGTGTTTGATTGGTAATTTTAAAATTTTGAATCTTTTTGTATTCGTTTAACTTTGCTTTATATGAAAATTGTTCATTAAAGTGATAATTTTTTTCACAATTGGTTATAAAATTTGTTTCCATTGTCAAAAAGTAAAAAACAAAAAACAAAACAAAAAAAAATATTTTCAAGAAAATTATTTTTTCATCAAAATTTAGTGTTCGTTTGACTTTGTTTTACATGAAAATTGTCCATTAAAATGAATTTTTTTAACAATTGGTTATAAAATTTATTCCAATAGCAAAAAAAATAAAAAAAAATAAAAATTCAGCAGACCTGGAAACCACTTTTTCACCTAAATGTTGGGGAAATGATTTCCTTAATTTGGTGGAACTGGTACACGTGTTGGGGGTGGGTGGAAATTGTTTTCCATAGCAAAATTTTCCATCAAACAACCATAAATCATGGAAAATGAAAATAAAAATTTTTCCATTTTCCATGGAAAACAAGGGCTATCAAATATAGCCTTAGAGAATTTTTATATCAATAGTGTTAGGGATGGATCTTATAATATCCGATTTACCTATAGTGATCATAATAGGATTGACCACTTCAATTTATGATGATTAGAGTACAATCAACCACCTCAATTTTCGATCTCAACATGTATTTAACATTGTTTGAGTTGTTATTGATTTTATCCGACAAGTGTACGAATCGTAACAAGTAATAAAGTGATGAATAAAATATCGTTTTCACGATGTTCATTCTTGATTGTGCCGTTACGAATCATGCAACACTATTTAGCTCACATGCAATTAATGATATTATACATCTATGCAAAGAATTCCGAAAAACCAAATTTACGTTTGACGAATTTTTTGTTTACCTCATAAATGGAATAATTTTTGATTGGGTGGGTCTTTCACTGGAAAATGGTCAAAAGAAGAGGGAGGAAATGGGGTAAGCGGATTTATAGCGACTATAAGCTCCCCGGAGGACAATTTTAAGATTTCTGCATGAACCCACAACTTAAAATGAAATCTATCACACATAAAATTAGTTAAAATCATGTTCATTACACTGTTGAGGATACATTTCCTACTTTGAAAGTCGTGTTTTTAACAATAATTTGTCTGCATGACTGCATCAGAAGTAAAAGTTGAACTTGTTGAAATAGAAACATGATATTTCCAAAATACACAAGTTTTCCATTTCCCTTTTCCTTTAAGGTAGATGAATGGCTAACAGTAAAGGGAAGTTGCATATCTACATTACCTGTAAACACCAGATTTGAAGATATAAGATCCATATATTGTTGTTTGAAAGTACTGAGTTAATGTCTGATTGAAAGGTTTTGAAATCACCTAAACCCATTGTTCTATAAACCACTGATTTTCTTCGTAATTTGGCATCAGTGACACTAAAAACTATGAACAGAACAAGAAATGTAGACGAAAACCATTGGAAATACGACACTTTTACTCGAGAAGGTGAAGTTTATGTGGGAAACTTTAAAGCATTTCGCGAATGAAATGATAGATGCTGAATTTCCCTTCAACTTCCATAACCACCTCACCCCACCCCTATTTTACCTTGTCATTTGCAAATGACAGAATTGAAACATAAACCTCAAGATACTTGAACTGTTTTTAACCTTTTTATGTGGGAAATAAGGATTTTATGTCAAATTATTTCTTTCATACATAGAACAATCAAGCAAACAGTATATGGATTACATTTAAGAATTTACAATAAAAGGAAAATGAAATGGAATTAAGGAGCAATTATCAGTCCTTCTTTGGTTCTATTTTTCTTGAATCATGTTCAGTCTAATGTACCAAATATACAATAACTCATAAAGAATATTATCTACTCTTCTTTTGTTTATGTGAAGTGTAAACAACTATTCTTTGATCATATTCAGTCCAACGTACCAAATATGCCCTGATTTATAAAGTTGATTGTCCGCTCTAGCAACTTCAAGTGATTGATGACCAAGGAAAAGATGGCTAAAAGTCTACAATACTCATTTTAAATTTAAATGTGATCATCTTAGAGAAGAAAGGAAAAATGAGAACAAAAGTAGAATTCTTTAGTTGACAATGGATGTAGAGGTGCTTCGATTTTGATGAATTTATTTTGGCTCACTGCTTTTAGACACTTAAAAGCTTATTCAAACAAGCACATAACATTCTTTTTTTCTTTCGAGAAATTAGATGGGCTTTTGAAGTGCATTAATGCCCATCTACGGGAAAAATACACAACTACTATACTATAAGAATCACATTTTACAACTAACAATCTTACAAAATACTTTCATAAATCAAGTGGTAATTCCAATATAATAACAGAAATTAAATTAAGATAAAATATACTGTTTAAAATTAGATCTTAAAAAACAGGTATTCTCCCATATTTAAAAGATATTTCTCACTCTCGACTCTCCCTCTCACAGTCAAACACTATTTCACTCTCTACACACCTGATTTCCAAAAACTCTCTTACCTAGTTCATGCCTTCATTGTATGTGACAGAAGAAACTGATGTTTTCTGGTAAAAAACTCCAGTTCCATTGCCTTTATCAGTAGGTCTCCGGAAGTTTAAAAGCTAAACAGGATCCACACAATTCAAATTGTTCTATGACCAGTTGTAATGGCATATAGGTTAGCAGGGGCATCGACCAAATTTGAAATTTTATTGTTTGCATATGACAAAGAGATAACAGACACATGCAATTATTCGAGTCCATGCTTCACAACCAAATCCTTGAAATCAGAATCATTTACTTCACTAGAACAACAAAGGACATCTACAACTACATTGACTACATCCAAAGCATCGCTTCAGTTTCACCAACTAGACCTTTCTTTGTCATCAGGAAGACATCTAACTTGAATAATAGTTGCTTATTATGAAAGAAAAATAAAATTGCAACATGATCTGACTATAAATAAGATAGCGAAATTAATCTATAAAAAACAATTATTTGCCCACAGCTACTTCAGTTCGCTGAAAGTTTTGAATTATGTTAAACAAAAACCAAAGCACCTTCAAACACCGCTGACTAGATGAGTATTATTCTTGGCTCAAGAAATTATGATTGAAATCCCATAGCTTCAATAAAACATCTAGGGGCGGAGTCAGGAAAGTAACTCAGTGCGGACATAATTTATCGATGCTGAACATCGAGTTTTTGGTTATGGATTTAACGATGATAAAAATATAAAACAATATTACGACAATACTAAAAATGACATAGTTTATAAATTACACTTGTTCCTTGCGAGTTTTAATAATCTGTTATCGTTGTGTAATAACTTCATTATCGAGCTTCAAAAATATTGTTCCTTGCGAGTTTTAATAATTTGTTATCGTTGTACAATAACTTCATTATCAAGCTTCAAAAATATATCTTTATCTACATAAAAGATCAAAAATATCTGTACATCCTCTTATTACATTGCGCTTACAAGGTATGGGCTAAATGTGCAACTGGCCATTGGCACATATAGACTAGTTTAAAGTTGGGCTGGTCTTGTTATGTTGGTATTAACAGGCCCCAAAAACACAAAGTAATTTCAGAAAGTAAATTGAACACAAAGGATTTTTCGCCCTAAGGCTCAGATGTTCACAAAAAATAAGGCTAATCACCCGTTGAGTATTCACCGAAGTGATTATCGTTCTAATCCACTAGAAACCAACAATAAATCGAAGCAAGTGTCACAATACAATAGATCCACAAAGGATAAAGCCCTCAACCTAGATTTTATCTCATGAAACCACAAACACGATTACACAAAGTAACCAACAGTTACTGAACACAATCAGAACAGATTCGCCTAAGCTAGAACCTTACAAACACTAGATCTCACTAAGAAACACTAGAGTTTAGAGATTACAAGCGAAAATCAAAGGTTTTCAGAGAGAGAGAACAGAGAGAGCGAGAGAAGAGAAAATCATAGAATAGTCTTGAAAACCAGGGCAAATGAAAAGATAAGCCAATAATACAAACGATCAGACGCATCCAACGATCACAACATTTCCACGTGGCTTCATCTCAGCCTTTGGAATATAAAGAATAGGTTATCGGGTTGCAGTCAATTTTGGGCTGGACTCTTCATATTAATTGGGTTCCATCATTGGGCCAAATTGTTTAAAACATATAACCCAACAATCTCCACCTTGCTTGACAATTTGGGTTTCATAGCAAATTGGAGGTGAGCACATCCTTCAGTTTCATTTGTTCTATTTACCTGCAATAAACACTAATCAGTAATAACATTTAGGAGATTCAAACAGTCCCTAAATTTGTATAGAGGTAATATTTTATTTCCCGTATCTGCAGGATTACACTTAGTTGAAATCTTTTCAATTGTCATGATTTTCTTTTTTAAAATATCTCTTATAAAATGAAACTTAACATCTATATATTTAGTTCTATCATGAAAGACAGGATTTCTACTAAGATGTATAACATATTGACTATCAGAGAATATAACGGCATTATTCTCCGAAAAACCAATTTCATTTAGCAAGTTTTTCAGCCAAATACCTTCTTTTAATGCATCTGTGGCTGCAATATATTCAGCCTCTGTTGAAGACAATGCTACAATTTTTTGTAGCTATGATTTCCAGCTTATGCAGGTATCGTTTAAAATAAAAACATATGCAGAAGTAGATTTCCTATTATCAGATTTACCAGCAAAATCTGAGTCAACATAACCTTTTAATTTTATCCCAGTTTTATTTTTACAAAACATAAAGCCTAAATTAGAAGTCCCTTTCATGGCTTCCCAATGATACTCACTTGGATTACTCATATATCTACTCAAGACACTTATAGGAAAAGCAAAACCAGGTCTGGTACAGATCATAATATACATGACAGATCCAACATCATTTGCATAAAGAACCTTTTCCATCATAATCATCTCTATTTCAGTTTTAGGACATTGCTCAGTAGAAAATTTAAAATGATTGCCAATAGGTAAAGTAACATCTTTAGCACTTTCCATAGAAAATCTACACAGAATTTTTGAAATATAAGATTGTTGAGTAAGAAACAGATTGTGTTCACTTCTATTTCTTCTAATTTACATCCCTAGTATCCATTTAGCTTCTACTATTTCATTTCAAAGTCCTGTTTTAGTTTTTGCTTAATGATTAATTTTAGTCATGTCATACTCAGCAAGTAACATGTCATCAACATAAAGCGACAAATAATATGAATCAAGACCTCCACTGCCCTTATAATAAAAACATGGATTATATTCACTTCTATTGAAATCAAGTCCCTTTATAAAAGTACCAAACCTGATATACCATTGCCTGAGAGCTTGTTTCAAGCCATAGAGTGATTTTTGTAAAAGACACACAATTTTCTTTACCTTTTTGTTCAAACCCCTTTGATTGAGACATATAATTTTTTTCATCCAAATTTCCATGTAGAAAAGAATTTTTTACATCTAATTGTTCCAGTTCAAAATCAAATTGAGAAACAATAGAAAGTAAGACTCTTATAGAGGTGTATTTAACTACAGGTAAAAATATTTCATTGTAGTCAATTCCCTCTCTTTGGTTAAAGCATTTAGCAACTAATTTGACCTTAAATCTTACACCCCCTCACTATTAGAGTCTCCTTCTTTGACTTTATAAATCCACTTACAGTAGTCAACAACTCTTTCCCTTTTTGGTTTGTTCACTAAGATTTAAGTCTTATTTTTTATTAATGAAAGCATTTAATCTTTCATAGCAGCAACCCAAGAACTTGCATGTTTTCCCTCAATGGCCTCTTCATAAGAATTTGGCTCATTTCCCAAAAAAAAATTGGACATTCAAGACTGTAACAAATTCAGAATCATTGTATCTAGGATGAGGTCTTATTTCCCTTCTAACTCTGTCTCTTGCAAGATAATAGTCTCCTAAAGGGTTTTCAGTTTTCTCAAGATCAGGTATAATAGCATATTCAATCTCAGTATCATTTTCAGGTTCAGTATTTAACTCATGCCCAAGCTCCACCTCAAATTGATCATTATTTTCAGAGTTTAAATCCGCTTGAAAAAGTTCAGATTCTAAAACATTTTTATTTTGATCAGTTTCAGTTGTAGTTGTCTCTTTTTCTTTAGTGCAGGGCATATCTAACTCATTAAAGATCACATTTCTGCTAATAATAACCTTATAGCCTCCTTGATTTCTTAACCAAACCCTATAACCCTTAACACCTTCACCATACCATAAAAAAATACCCTTAACAGATTTGGGCTCTAGTTTCCCTTCATTCTAATGTACAAAAGCAGTACAGTCAAAAAATTTCAGTTTAGAGTAATCAACAGAATAACCATTCCAAACATGATCAGGAGTGTCAAACTTTAAGGATTTAGTAGGACACTTATTTATTAGATAAGAGGCAGCTTTAACTACTTCTCCCCAAAATAGTTTTGGCAAGCCAGAGCTTATCAGCATACATCTAACCTTTTCTAAAAGGGTTCTATTCATCCTTTCTGCAAGTCTATTCTATTGAGGGGTATAGGTAACAGTCATATGTCTAAGAATCTCATTAGTTTTGCAGAAATAATCAAACTCTTCATTACAAAATTCAAGGTCATTATCAGTTCTAAGTGTTTTAACACTTTTATTAACTTGATTTTTAATAAGAGTTTTCCATTCTACAAAATTTTTGAAGGTGTCAGACTTGTTTTTCAAAACAATAACCCAACTTTTCTTTGAAAAATCATCAATGATGAGCAATAAATATTTGAAGCCAGAGTAAGTGCATACAGTAGCTGGCCCCCACAAATCAACATATAAGTAATCAAGAATAGAATGTGATTTATGAATGCCAGTAACAAAAGGCAATTTCTTTTGTTTCCTATAGATACAATGTTCACAGAAAGACATTCTTTCTATTCTTTCATTTCCTAACATACCTTGTTTCTTAAGAATGTACATATTCTTATAACTAATATGCCATAGTCTTTTGTGCCATAAATCAGATTTATCAGATTGTGAGACTGTAGCAGCAAAAGATTTGTTTTGTAAAGGCAGAGCTTTTAAAGTGTAAATCCCATTTGATTTTTCAACATTAATGACTTTTGCAAAATTCTTTTGAAGTGTTAGAATACCTTTATTTATGATAGTATTAAAACATTCATCATCAAGGGAAGAGATTAAATTTCTCCTTAGATCTGGAATGTATCTAGTTTTGTTCAAAGTCAAAACATTCCCATTTTCCAAATTTAAAACAGTTTTACCAATCCCTTTTATTTTGCAAGAAAAATTATTTCTCAATATTACATGTTCTCCATTTATTTCAAGAAAATCGGTGAAAGAATCTTTGTGAGGTGTCATATGAAAAGTACACCATGAATCAAGAATTCATTCATTTTCAGTTGATGATTGGCTGACCAGGTAAACCTGCCTATCAGAAGCAACCACTTCTTCATAAGCTAAAATAGTCCCACCATCAACTTTATTAACATTTTTCAGTTCATCAATCATTTTGTTACAATCTTTGATAGAGTGTCCCAATTTTCCACAGAAATAACATTTCTTTCCCTGGGCCTTATTATTATTCTTATTGAATTTGTATTTACTACTCTTGAAGTTTTCGAAAAATTCCTTATGTTTTCCAAAGGTTTTATTTTTGAGAAATTGTTATTTTTTCCTTTTTGAAAAATTGTTTCCTTTCACATTGTATCCAACTCCAATAAAGGAAGTTTTTAACTCACTTTTAAATTCAAGTTCCTTATTCCTTAAGGAGGAAACAATGATATCAATAGTAATAGAAGTTCTTCCATATTCAAGAGCATTTCTCAAATCTTTCTATTTTTCAGGTAAGGATGATAATAAGGCTACAGATTTTTTATCATTGGAAAGAGTTTCACCAGATCCTATAAAATATATAATTAAAATTAATTATTGACTCTAACTTAAATTAAAATCTAAATTTTATTTTTTATCAAATAGGAACTAAACTAATCTTCAATTGACCCGACTTCGAAATTTTACTAAATTGAAGGGAGAATTATCATTGGAGTCCCAAACCTTTCAAAACGTCACAAACTATTCCCAAACCTTTAATTTTTGCAGCTAAGATATCAAACATTTTATTTTCGATCTCACCTAGAGGATAAATCTGCTAGTTGACCACAAGATTGAAAAAGGGTAATTGGAATATAACGTCCCTACTTTTTAATATTATTGTGGAAAACATTCATTTTTTTTGTATTTTCACCTTTATTTCCATATTTCATTGCACAGAATGTCATTTTTATCCATTTTCTCAATTAAAAATTGTGAATTGACGAAAATACCCTTCCCTTTAAATAAAACAAAGGAAAAAGAAAAAAATTAATTGCAAACATAATCCCAAATTTTTTGAAGCGCAAATGAGTCACAAATAAATTATTAAAAGGGTAATTAGTACATAATGTCCCTAACTTTCACTATTATTGCAAAAAGTTCCTAACTTTTATTTTTTTGATATTTTCACCCTTAATTATACATTTGCTAGCGCAAAAATAATTATTGACCAATTGCTATTATAAATTCATATATCTCACTTTACACATTAAACTAACGACGGACTTGGAGTTATTCTAAATTGAGTTAATTAAAAATATCAACTTCTCTAGTAAAAAAATATTACTATTCACGTAGTCCATCTTACTCTTTCACGTAACTACATATTTGAAGTTATAGAAAATTGATTTTAATAAAAAGTTGTGTCAACCTCTCGTTATTAATTATTCCAAATTTATCCTATGTCCTACATTGTCTTGTCTTATCTCGTCTCGTCTAATCACTCACCGAGTCTACTGCAATTTCATATCTCGTTTATGAACATCTTTTCCTTTTCCCCATTTTTTTGTGTATTTTAATGTGTTTTATTGTTTAGTATTTTAATGTTAATAATATATCCTACAAATCTCTGAATTTTTTGGCTCAAAGTAAATTAATTTTTGTTCATAATATCTTGACATCTTTTTAAGATGTTCCGCATGACTTCATTATTTAGCATTACTTCATTAGTTTATTAAGAGAGGACTAATTAAATGCCACGACGCACTTTATAGTTCAAACATTTTTTTCTTAAGCAAACAATTTATATTAATTGACATGTAAAGTTATAGGTTCTTAACATGGTCGAGTGGAGAATATATTTTTCAAAACTTTAAATAAATGAAGTTAGTGTAAATTTTTTAAATGCACAAGAACAATTTTGCATTTGTCAATTGATTGAGAAATGTCTATAACATTTGGACGTCCAACCAGTAAGGATGATTGTTCCTCACTGACTAGAAGTTGGTGGAAGAAACCTCACTGACTAGAAGGGGTCAGTGTTGAACGATATTCATAGATACTAGTGATTGTTCTTCACAAACCCCTTTTGGTCGATGGGGGTCAACAATTTTAGGTTCGTCATCAACTAAAATAATTCTCATTGGCCCTTTGTAGTTAGGATTTTTTTTTCCCACCAATCCTTTATAGTCTGTGGGGAATTTAAATATAGACTTTACTTAATCGACACTGTGTTTAATATTTGATTGTTTAAGTTAATAAATGTATTTCACATACTTTAAATGCATTATGCTCTGCTTGAGAATATAAATGGTTCAATTCATGAGTAGATTGAAAATTAGTGGCAAATAGTACTAATGGATTCATTGAAATATGTAGTTGAGAATTATTTATAAATGAAATACGCATAGTTTTATAATAATAATAAAGACAAGTGTTCTAAAGCATAAAGACAAAAGTACAAGTGTTCCACAGCATCCAAAATGAACTTACAAGGAAATTTTATTAGTGATTTTGAATTTTTCAACGTCAGACAAATTTTACAGTCATATCCATAATTAATCATACGTACACGTTTCTTAATTATGTATTCTTAAACTGAGATGATGTTTCTATTTGTTACATTAGCAAAACATAAAAACAGGAAACAACCGCTGATCAATGTACAAGCCGAAACATTGTAATATGAGCAACAGTAAATCCTTACGTCTCAAGGCAACACCGAATCCAGAGTTACTCCATATGAAAGCAGTCGACTTGTTATCTATGGTAGGCATGGGTTTTAGCCCGTCCGCGTCAACTGAAACTTTTCTAACACGAGCCTGCAACGTCAAAAACAACTGTTTGATAAAAAGAAGACTAATTTTCGTTTATTCTAATTATGGGAGGTCCTTTTTACTTTCACCACTATTCGGCTTATGCTGGGAGCCAGGAGTACTTGGCGCAGGCTCACTCGTCTTCCCTTCAGTCGAGGTTCTAGTGGTTACTTCGGAACTCTTGCCTGCTTCTAATCCACGTTCAATTTTACTTGCTTCGATTTGTGCATCATCTGATTGTTTCTTAGATTCAATGACAATTTCTTTTACAGTTTCTTCCAGCTTGTTTAGTCTCTCGTTTACCTCCCTAAGAACTGGATCAGCAGCTCTTTCTTTGGCTTTCTTTAATTCCATCTCTTTTGCCTGTGCTTCAAATTCAGCTTGTTTCTTCAACTCGAGTTCCTGACAACATAATTTAAAAGGGAACCTTAACAAAGCCAACATAAGAAACAAATCACACGGCTTGTAGCTCTATTGTAATGTTTACTAACATCTATGAAAAATAAAATCCAAACAAGATTTTACTTTTGACAGCTTCTAAGATGAAGAAAAAATGACTGTCATGTTCGAAACAATCTTCAAAACCCTATTACTTTAACTCAAATAAATACACTGAAGTATCCTTGTTTGACAACAAATATTAGGACAAAGGCGTGTTGGGGGGGTAGCATAATTTGCATTGACCATAACCTTAAGACATGTCAAATATGATTCATTTGTTCAGCAGTCATGTACAAAAATGTTGAATGCCCATTTCCATACATTATATGTCTTGAATTGAACACAAGTTCCCCGTAGATACAAAGAAAATGGTTAAAAAAATATCGATATATTGCCATACCCTATATACCCCAAGATTTAGGTGAATCCAGATTTTGGATGCTAATTTGACCTGAAAACCTATCTGACTCCAAATAGAACAGGTGTAAAAAGGTCACCACTACAAAAAAGTATAAAAAGAAATATATACAAATATCTCTACGTACAAATTCAGTAAAACTAAAAGCCCGCCTACAATAGAGTCGGTATGGGAATTCATGTGCTTCTTAACACGAGTGTCTAATTTCGCAGAAGCACGCCTTCAATAGACCTTTTAGGTTATTCATATTGTGGTTGTTAAGATCTGTCTAGAAAGCCAAATTTGACAAAACCATACAAGTCACTTGAATGGGATTTCGGATATTCTGCAAGATCAACCAAACAAAAGGGAAGGTAGGAGGATTGGTAAGCTAGAATAAACAATTTTAGCCATCATAAATATGAAACTGGTTTGTTACCTGTCATAGTAAAATGAAACATATAGGACAGTAAAACATCTTCGCTACCAGTGCCAAATGTAAATCTAGTTAGTAACTTTGACATCCACTTTTCTACTATTATCAGATAAAAGGATATCAAAATGTTTAAAAGTTTATTTGCACAGCTTATAGGCAACTTTATTTTGTTTTATAAGCATATAGATACCCTTCCCATGGTACATGGATAGAGCTTGCCCTGGCATATTGAAAACAGCGTGCTATTATCTATATGGACCAAAAAATTGAATATTTCGGATTGATTTTCACTGCCAGACAGACGATTTTTCACTTCATATTTTATGTTCATAATTTAAAAAAGGGTTGAATGAAAGAAAAAAGATGCAAACCAGATGAAAAGCAAATCAAACTACATATATAGAGTAAACTACAAAGGATGATGAACAAATTAATGATTACCGCGTCCATTTTTTTCATTTCACTGCGAGCATACTGAGCCACAAGATATACAGCTGCAGAGAAAGATGCATAAATATTGAAAGTTTCGGATTACGAAAGCAGATAAAAATCAAACTCAAATAGCAAATGGACATAACCAAGAAGGTCTATGGTCTGAGTTACAAACTCAATAGTCCACATTAAGATTAAGAATGGAGATACAATACCCAATGAAGGCAAGCAGACAAAGAAGAGCTGTACCAGGTGGAAATCTAATCTGAAAATCATCAAACATACAATTAATTCTTAACTGAAATGGGACTTAACTGCATTATCAATCAAAATGGAGAACGGGTTTCAATTTGAGGAAACAAAGCATTCTGTATAATGCAGTTTTTTCTCTTTGCTGAAAAAGAAATGAATGTGATAAAATGCCTCTTAGAAAAGTAAAAGCCTACCCAAATTTCTTCTTCTTGGACTGATCAGTGAAGAGGATTTTGGCGGCGGTCATGAAATCCAGATTATTTAGAGCTTTGTATTGCTCACTATACTGACTCAATGATGAAGAAGAAGACTCATTGCCATTGCTAGAAATGGTGGCAGGTTTATTACTGGAATTTTTGTGTGGACTGCTGCAAAAGGGTCGGTTTAAAAAGGGGACTCGATTCCAAATACATCTTCCCCGACGAAATCTTCTCATCCTCTTCACTACAAAAAAATCACCAAGAAATCGATTCGAACAAGTCAGCAGAGAGAGATAGAGAGAAAAATGCTGGGGCATCGGACCTATGAAATGAGGCGACATCTGACCAAAAATATTACCGGATAAACGATTGCCGGCAACTTCAAATTATTTCTGCAAATGGCTATTTCTGCCTGATACATGTTCCATCCCTCCAGACAGATTTATTGATAAATCCCAAAATATTATTTAATATCCAACAGCAATTCAACCCCCGACACTTGAGTATCATATGTATCAAACATATTCTCACATTATCAACCTCAACCTGCAGACTTCATATCTAGATATTTTATCAATTCCTAGGACCAAAGCAATAATTTTGCATTTTTCTAATCAATGAGTTTCATTCAAAGTAAAGGTTGGTTCTCCAAAATATGGGATAGAACTTATGAATTCCATCAATTTCAATCACCTTATCCATATCTCAATTCAAAGTGACAAACTGAATTTATGTTAAGAGAAAAATCACTGAAATTGTGTGTCCACTCAAAAGGCCGGAAAACAAAGAATAAAATATGGGACGTTGTAACATACAAATTTCAAAGTGAAATCCTGAACTAATTTTCAAGTCTGGAACGAGGTCCATTATCAATACTAAATCAAACTTTAAATTCCATCAACATTGTAAAATCAATTCAAATTTCAGCAAAGAAAAGAAACACCTAAAGAATAAAACTAAAATACAAATTTGTAAGGGAATCCCAGCAAAATAAATAAACTCAAAGAATAAGATACACAGTGTAATTACTTATTGAAATTGCAACAAAAAAATAAAAAGATAAAAAAAGAATTACCTCAGTACTCAAATGCTGCGGCAGTAAAGCTGGAGCTGCAAGACGTGTAGAAATAAACTTTGAGTCTGCGCCGGCGGTCTTTGGTTAGAAATAAATTGGCGACGGGTTTGGGTTTTGTCCGATCTAAATCGGCTATGGTGTTGATTTTGCTTTTGATTTTTCCAATTGGCAAATAAAAGGCTACGCATTCAGGCTGATCCCGTGCTGTGTCTGCAGAAAGAAACTCGGCCAACAATATTACCAGAGAAAGGATTGCCAGCGACTACAAATCCTAAAAAGGGGGAAACCACTGGAAAGGGTATTTATGAATTGCTCTACAAAGTGCGAAGCATAGACTTCTAGCAAAAATTAGAGAAAATTACAGATACACCCTCAATCAATCGATAAATACATCAACAGTCCTTCACATTTAAAATATTATGCCAAACCTCCCGTCAGAAATAGACTAGACAAAAAGTACTATAAATTTATGTTTTCTATTTTTACATGACAACGGATCCGAAGATATATTGAAATGAATTTAACAAAAAAATTCTTGAACTTTTCTTGTTCGACTAAAAAAATTGAGAAACGATGGAAAACTAGTATGATTATTGGTTAAAACAATAGCATTTTCGAAATGTATTGAGCATACTCATAATTTTTTCCATTTCATAGTCACGCATTCTCTGAAAAGAATCACCTAGATTTTACTCCAAATTGTCGTTTTGGAAAGTCGTGATCTTGGGATTGACAAGGACCCTTTTAACAAATATGCTCTTTGAACTTGATCCTAACATTGTAATCGAAAATGGGTATCCTTAGATCAGGATCAGTTGGAAGTTTTGTGACGTCAAATTCCTCGTTATTCGATCCCCATTAACATTTACATTGTCTACATTAGTTTTTCTTTGAAAGAATCTCTTCATTTCATATCTGAATTAAAACATTAGATATCCAATTACTACTTAATCCAATTCATGTAAAAAAATCTAAACGTGAATTTAACGGATTACATTCTAACAATGACTACCATGTAAACCAACAAAATATTAGCATAAACTCAAATTAAGAAGTCAAAGCAAATCTCTTCACAGGGAAATACTAACTCCAATTCACACTTCACAGGGCAATACTATATTCAATTCACATTTCACAGTGCAATTCAAAAATCACAGGGCAACATCAAATCACTAACCACCACAAATCAATTGAAAATCAATGTGTAAAACTCACAGTCACAGAGGCAGCAGCAATACTGGAAGTCTGGAGAGTGGAAGGAAGACCGGAAGTTGAAGTCTGGCAAAATCAATTGAAGAGCAATGTGTTAAAAAGAAACAAAATCAAACATTATTACAATTTAAACAAAAAAAAATAAAAGAGAGGGAAAACGAGTTTATGCTTGCAGACTTGCAGTCGGGGCTTCACGCCTTCACCTAAATCCTAATCAGTAATCACCTTCTTCTTCTGCTGCCGAAGAATAGACGACGGTCGACAAGCACGACGGAGCAGGCGAGCGGCAGCCTGCGACGGACCAGGCGACTGGGCGAGCTACGAAGTGCGAACCAAACTCGAATGGCGGATGACTGGATGAGGCGACGGAAACTGAGTGGCGGGAGGACTGAGGAAGCGGCGGAAACTGAGTGGAGCCGGCCGCCGGGACTGGGAGAAAGAGAAAGCGGAGGCGGAGTGGGAGTGGGAGTGGAGACGCGAAGGAAGGGGTTGTAAGTGGTATTGGGTTGAATTGAATGGTATTGATGCTAATGGGCTTCAGATATGGGCATTACTTTTATAAAAAATGGGCCTTCAGATTGGGCACAGAAGTTTGGGCTCCGCCCTTGAAAACATCAACAGCAAGAAAATTCAAATGAGAAAATTACACGAAAACATGGATTTTACATTTCATTATCAAAAATCAGATTACTAAAAATTTTATTCAAAAATCAGGTACTAAATAAATTATTATTATGTATAAAAATATATATTATATTAACATGTTTCATTGTTCCCATTTCTATATGTTAAATGTTTTCTCTCTCTCTAACACCCCACCTCCACACCCGTGTAAATATCTTCATTTCAGGTCTGTCTTCTTTCACATTCTTTCAATTCTTTCCCTTAAAAAATAAAATAAAATTCTCTCTCCATACAACAACACTTTCTCTCTCTGTAGATCCAATCGTCGTCTTCTCTGACCGCCATCTTCTCTCAACCATCGTCTTCCTCAAACCACCATCTTCTTCATACTATCTTCTCCAGATGCGATAAGGTTGGAGGTGGAGGTGGAGGTGGAGGTGGTGGCGGTGGTGCATTATAGGAGGTGACAGTGGTAGTATATCACAGTTTTTTATGATGGAGGAGGTGGTAGTGGTGGAATATCACAGCTTTTTATGATGGGAGGTTGTGTGGGTGGTGAGCGTGGGGTGCGAGTGGTGGTGATGGTGGTGCACTACGTGTGGTAATAGTGGTGGTTATGGATTGATGTGCATATGGTAGTGGATTGGAGGTTAGGGAGTTTCTTGTTCAGTGTATCGATCCAGATACTGGTCGTACTTTAGGCTTATTTGGTTTGATTATTTGGGTTGCAATGATAATGGGTTGTGGTGATGGTCTCCGGTGTGTGCGAATTTATTTATGGTGACCCTCTGTGATCAATTTTGTGTTGATTGTGACTAGAGATTAACTTAGTCACAGACGATCACACTCAATACAAATTTGGTCACAGTTAGTTACACCGAACACAAAGTTGGTCACGATTAATCAATCTCCTGGTGCTGTGCTCTGTTATGGTTGACTGAATCGTGTGGTGCTATGTGCGGTGTTGTGGTGGTGGAGGTTTCTTTGGTGATTTTGGGGTGATTTTCTGTGGTTCTTGTGGTGATTTTGCAGCATATTTTGTTATGGTTTTTAAGGTGCTGGCTATGGTAGTGTGTTGTGGCGGCTGCTGCGGGTTTATTGATTTTTTTTGTGGGGGTGGTAGTGATGGTGTGTTGTGGGTGTGTTGTTTAGTGGTGGTGCGACAATTTTGCGGGTATTGTGGTGGTGGTGGTAATTGTAGTGATCGATTGTAACTTGAGATTGACTTGATCACATACAATCACACTCAATACAAATTTGGTCACAATAAGTCATACTGAAGACAAATTTGGTCACAATTAGTACGGATGACACGTGTCAACGAATAAGGGTGGTGGTAGGTGGATATATGGGGGTGGGGATGTGATTTCCAATATTTAAATTTCTAAAATTTTTTAAGTCACCGGAGCAATCGCTGGAAAAGTCGTCGAACTGTCATCGGAGCAGTCACCGGAGCTGTCGTCGGAGTGATCGGTGAAACTGTCATCGAAACGGCTGCCGGAATTATGGCCGTCTCCGATGGAGAGGTTGAGGGAATGTGGTGTAGTGAGGTGATAGGATGGAATATGTGAGGTGGTATGGGTAAAAATAATTAATGTATATTATATAATATTATATTTTAATATTTAATAAATTTATTAACCACATGATTTTTGAAATATTGTAATGAATTTGTTATTTATGAAATGTATTTTTGAAATGTAGGAATTATGCATTGTCTCCAATTCAAATGGTAGCACTATTCTAAGGATGCAAAGGAAGAAAACTAACAACTTCTAAGTATATTTCTAAAGTAGATAGAGGTATCAAACACTTCTCAACCTGCAAGGGTATAATGAAATAACATAAAACTCGAAAAGGAATTTTGTTCAGTGCTGGAATTTCTTTTTGTTAAATATTTATACAATAAATATAAGATGTGAAAGAAATAATTAATTCATATGAGGTTCCAATTGGTGAAAAATGTAGAATTTGTATGGGAGGTCGGGAGTTCAAGTCACACCTCACGCATTATATTAAAAGGTCTTTAACTGTCCAATATTAACAATTCATTACCACTATCCATAAAAATTGCAAATAATACTAGATGAGGAAGTTACATCATTTTTATGCCTAAATAAACACACATTTGGGCATTAGAAAATAGACACAAAAAATGTGAAATTGTATCTTCCTATTCAGTAAAATATTATACTCAATTTTACATATTTTCTAAAGTACACTTGAGAATTCTGAAAATCATTTGTGATTGCTGCACAATTAGTTTATTTGATCGTTGTATCCTCAAGGTGATTGTTCAAAGAGTAAGCAGTAGTTATCGACGCAATTTCACTTCAGAACACATCGTGCTGTCTGAACACATCGTGCTGTCATGAGACTCGATCAGTTGATAAATTTTATTTCTGTATTTTATTGTATTGCAACTAGTAATATTTCTAACACTTTTAGCCAGCTACATAATCGTGCTTTTAAATACTAATTAGGATTGATTCAATGTTTAAGTTTCACGATTAATCCACAACTTAAGAACAGAAATTCAGATTTTAGTTGTACTCGACCCCTTTTGAGCATTTTGAATTCAAACATATTACATTGCAACTTAGAAACTGATAATCAGCAAATAAAATTATTGTGAATATATATATAGGGTAAAATGTGTGATATTCGTAGTACACATTTTTTCACGTGTTGCGTGCAACGCCGTGCGAGGAGCCTCTTCCCTTTTTCCTGCAAATCGCGTGTTGGCGCTTCTTTCCTTTTTCCTCCGGTGACTGCAGATCGGTGATGTTGACCGACCGGAGGCATCTTGAACCCAGCGCCGACGATGCTCCGGTGGTGGTGCGTGGTAAAGAGAGAGTGGATAGATACAGAGAAAGGGACGGGAGAAAATGTAGGGTTTGGGAAATTTGGCGGGATTTAAGGAGGTGGGGTGGGTGAAAAGATTTGATTCGATATTTTTCATATTAATTAATTTAATAATTAATAATTATTAATTTTTTGAATAATAGGGTAACTAGACCGTATAATCATTAAGCTGGGCCAAACAAAGCAGCCCGGCCCATCAAATACAGGCCCTGCATTTTAAATTTCAGTTTTGCGCCTAAACAGCTCTCTCTCACACACACGCAACAGTGAAATTTTGGTCGATCTGTTCAAAATCAAGAAGGTAAACATTAAGTAGTTCTTGATGTATATTTCGCTATGCATTGTGATTTTTTCTTTTCTTTTGACAAGTTAAATTCGCTTTTGATCTCGATTCTATTGTAATTGTTTGATGTTCATATTTGCCGAAGAGATTGATTCTTCATTTTGCAGTTTTTGGTTTTCTTGAAGTTTACAGTAAATAATTAATGATGATTTTTAACATTGAAATGTGGAAAATTTTGAGGGAAAACTGTAAAATGGACATGATTTTGGATAATAATTGCAATAGTTGAGTGTGTGGTTAGGGTTCTTTTATTTGATGTAAAAAATTGATGGGTTGGCATTTCTTTTTGTAACCCTAATTTTTTTTTTCTACTTTTAAATTCTAATTAAATTTTTTTTTTTTCAAATTTCTTTTCTACAATAATTTTTCGCCATTAGATTTTTCGATGACATTGCGTTTCAAAAAAGTGTAATTTATTTGCCCTTGTGTTTGGAGTTGTGGCTAATCTCCCAATTATTTGCTGCAGATAGTGTAATATTAGTTCGTGAGAGAGAATTATGGAAAAACCCCTTACTCAGAAGCCACTGTTCATCCAAGATGAGAATTCGACCATCCACCGCAAAAGTATACATTTATCTATCTTGTATTGATTTGTTTTTCCAATTTTTAGAATTTCTATTTGGATTCTTCGGTCTGATCGAGTTATTGGGACTCAAAATGGTGTTTATGCTCCCCCATATAATGCATTTGCTCAAGTGGATACTTAGAACTGTCAAATCTCTCCTTGGCAAGTAGAGCATGTTTGGCTAAGTGTAAGAGTTACCTTTATAAGTATTTTTGCCCAAACATGTTTGAGGTCTTTTGAGTATAGTTCTTTTCTGGATTTCAGTAAAAAAAATTCTTTAAAGAGTTATGTCAAAGAAAGTGTACTTCTTTTAAAGTTTAGCCAAACATGCTAGTAACCTCGAGTTTGTGAAGAAATTGAATTAATTTTTCTTTGTAGAGGCTGCGGTTCATGGTAAATCAAGGAGTTCCAAGCCGATTTCTGAGAAGGGTAGAGCAGCGCTTGAAAGTCGTAAAGCTCTTAACGATATCACAAATAAGTCATCCCTTCATCCTGAGGCATCATTGAAGAAAAAGAATTCACAAACTAGGAAACATAATGTTTTAGAGGAAGGATCTTTACACAATCATGTTATTGAGGCTGAAGAATCCGCAAAGACGGAGTGTGTAAACGAGAATGTTAATATTGCAGAAGAGGGGTTTTTGCATGATCACAACAAGTGCATTGAGGCAGAGAAAGCATCTTTGGAACGTCACTTTTGGGATATCGTTCTTCCTGGACATGGTAAGTTTTTCAAATTTGTGAACTCGATGCCATCACGTTCATACACTTCTTTATATTCCAGGGTTGGGCAATGTTTTAGTACGAGTGCTTGAAATGAGCTAGTATAGTTCAAATATGAAAAACTAAAAGTTATGATTGAATTCAACATTTTGTTTTCTTATGTTTGATTGTGTCATAGTTCAATTTATAGTGTTTATATTAACGACTCGTTTGATAGGACTTCTGCTTATGTTTCTACTTCTTATATAAGAGCTTCCTGAGGAAGCCTACCTTAGGTCAACTATCTCTAAAAGTTCTTCTAATTAGAGTACTTTCAAAAAATTATGTGAACCTGTTCAAAAGTAGCTTCTTAGTCTTAGAAGTAACTTTTAGCTTTTCAAAAGCTCGGCCAAGTATTATTAGAATTCCTTGACAGCTCTGAACTTAAACTTGGAAATATTAGTGTCATGAACTACAAAACCACCTACTCAACTATGCCGTGATTTCTTGTTAATGACATTTTAAATTCTAAAGCTCAAACTAACCTGACATGAACAAGAAAGAACTATTTTCATAAAGCTTGACCTATAATTGTATTTAACACATTTCTAAATTTACTTGGATATCTGTTTTCAAAGGTTTCTACTGGCATGTATAGAGGTATTATGAGGAAATAGTTGCTTGGAAACCTGAAAATGTTGATCATGGATGTATAATAATATAGTTTTATGATGTCTAATTCGTGGAGTTTCCTTTGTCCAGATTCTGCAGATCCAGTGCCAAGATTAGCAAAGGTGTGAATATTTTCATTCAATTCTTTCTCAAACTATATTTTGTATATAAAATGAGGATGGACAAATCTCGACTTGACATTTTGCTTATTTTTGAGGTTAGATTGATCCCGATTTCAGTAGCCTAGCAGAACTAAAGGAACTAAATGAAGATTGGTTGAACTCTTCGTCGTGGTGGAAGTCTCCTCCACGTTCTCCTACGCGTTGGGATTCTCCACCCGTCTCTCCTTTTGCATGGGAGCACGAGTCCGTTGAATTTACTTTGAAGGAAGAAGATGATTGTCATGTATGAGGATCTTCTCAATTTTTTGTTACTTGGTACATTAAGCAAACATGGGTTTTGAAATCGACTGAGCTAATTTCAAACCTCCAAGGCATGATAAGCATTTAGTACTATACAATCCACCAAGTCGTAACATTGTAAGATTGCATTCTCAGAGACAGTCAAATGTTGATTCGTATCATCTTCTTGATGCATCTAACTGTCCATATGCAGATTTAAACTTGTAATGTTATAACTGGTCTAGATTAGAAAGTTTGTTCTTGTTTATTTGTTTCCAAATATCACACTCAATTGATCACTCATTTCCTCTTCATCAACTTGTAGATGCTAAACCTGATATGCCTTCTTGATTATACGACAATGAGTTTGAAATTTGATGTTTCATTTGTGCTTCAGTGTAATTATGGAAATTGAGCACTCGGTTCATGTTTGATGTGCAATAGTAAGCATAACTGAAAATACAATGTTTAAAAGTCAAACTTATTTTTAAATTACTTCTTTAATTTAACTTGCAAAACTTGCGTTTCAAAATGTCCTACCAATTTCTTTTTGCTTCGAAACATCAGCTAAATTTAAGTGAGATGATATAGAATTAAAGTACAAACGGGAAAAGCGTCGACTCTACCTCCATGATTACAACCAGAAACAAAGTCTTATTTTACTTTTTTTTTTTTTTTTTAAGTAACTTTTAAGCACAACTAAACATATTGTAAGTGACATCTTCACCCGAATATGCATGATGCATAGATGAGCTTCATTGAGTTCACAACTTTGACATTTAAATGAAATGCTTGACAATTGAAAAACAATGATACTCCACAATTTATGCAAATATTTCTGAAGTGCTTACAAACAGTTTAAATTATCAATAAATAAAAATAAGTTATGAATAGGTTAGTAATACTTGTAGGTCCCCCAAAATGTGTAAAACTAAAAAGTAATTTGATTATTTATAAATAGTTTATAAACATGAGCTGAATATAAGCTAAATTGCAACCTCTCAATAATCTCCTATCTTCGAGTCCCGCAATAATTAAGACTTCCCACACTATCTTCCATATATGCAATTGAAAATTTTAAATTCTAACACTTAAAATTTATTGATCTGTTAAGTTCTTAATGATTTAGAAGACATTCCTGTGAGAAAAAGAATTAATAATAATATCTTAAAATATATTTCTTATTCCATTTTGGAATTTTAGGACTTGAATAGTGTAAGACCCCATGCCATAGAAATATCGCAAAAATCAATTTTACGACTCAAAGATTCCAGTACACTGCAGTCGTATTGTAGCTCAAAGGGGGGAAGAAATCGAAGTTATGTTCACAAGAACTTGTTTAACTATTGCATAAACTATCCTGATTCCACTCAAACAATTATATGCATGACACTCTTGGGGAATATCATTTAGGTCATCTATTTCTCAAAAGCAGCAGAAATTTTACTTATTGAGGAACTTAGACGAAAAGACCTAATAAGATTTCCCGCAGTGTATCAAGCTTCCAGCTCCCAAGAAAAGACCGAAAACAGCAGCGCTCCCCATCGTTGTTTGTCCAATATACCTTATTTTTAGAAGACCTGGAACCTGAATTTTCAGAAGGTTAAAAAATCAAATAGAAGTCCTAACCAGATTTCGAGCTGTATTAGGATACACGTCCAACCTTTCAGATTTTGTTATTCTTTTCAACAAAGACATTTAACATGCACTCACAAGCCTTGATATCTTGAGAAACAATTGTCAAATGATGAATGTATAAAAATATTTGACATAGACAACAATGATGATGAAGGGATGAAATAAGAAGTGCCCAATAAAGAACTGATAAACTAGAGAAGTATAGTAATTAGTAAATAAATTTATTTATGAAATAGCCTAACTAATTTAAATAGAATTATTGGTTAACGGATTACTCAAATGTCCTCTTTCACAGAGCTAATAGATTTGTTCAACCTTGAGTTGGCGGAATTCAAGTGTTTACATATTTGAGCACGAGGCATTTAGGTGTTACACTCTTTCTAATTCTTATAAAAACATTCATCTAAATGCAACTCCAAGCTGATGAAAAGTTATGCAAAATTGCAAGTAGGGCTAGTTCCTTTTGATCACCAATAAAATTATGACAAGGTCATAAAATAAGAGAGTTGTCAAACTAGCTATGTTGCTCGGACTCGGGTGCAAATACATTACATATTTAGGAGTTAGATCATTTTTCTTCTAAAATAAAAGATATGGCTTAAAACGATCCAAAATTTGAACCTGGGCACCAGAGTCCGAGATATTAGAAGAAAAAGGATCCAAGTCATAGATATATACCCGTCACTGACACTACTACCCGATTGCGAGAAACATAGTGCACGATAAACTCAAATTCTTAATTGCTTTTGCACATTCATTATTATATTCATGACCAAAAAGAACAAGATGACCATATTCATGTTAATACCAAAGCAAGAACGTTACAACCAAAATTTGTATATCTTTGAGATGATCCTTTCATAAGTATGGAACAGTTTGCTGTCAGAATTCAATGTAGGAATTTCTTCCATATTTCTAATATTTTACAAGTATGGTATGCTGTGTTGCTTATGCTAATGTAAACTCATGTATCAAATAATAGTTAGAAATTCAAAATGACAAAAAGAAAACTCCATACAAAAGCATTAACCCATAATTTAAAGTTTTCTAAAGTCATAAACTTTACCTTGTGTCTAATAGCCTCATAAGTTCCGTAAACAGCCCCTGCATTTAAACACGTGCATTAAATAGACTCCCTCTAGTAATAACTGCCAATGAAAACTTATTCTAGCAATATCCAATATTTCGATGACCAAGAGGCTTGAAAACAAGCACAAAATTGCTTGTAAATGAAAATTAATAATTTTTTTATCAATTAAAAGGAAAATGAAGTTATCGTATTTGATTACACTACATAATGCTATCATTTCACTTAAATGAATATTTTACCAATAAAACCCCCAAACTATAGTCAAAATGTTTATTTTACTGCTCCTCAGTCGGATTCTTAAACATGCAAGATCAAGGTACAATCTCTATGTACCAAATGTTGTACTTTTTGCTTAAAAGCGTGTACCTGTCCTTGCACTATAAGTATCCAAATTGCTAAATCAAAGCATGAAAATACAGTCAGAAAGATCCTTTTCAGTTTCAATTAGACAATTGTGTATGAAACTTTCTGATCGAATAGGAACTCGCAGCATAGGAAACAAAATTTTAGCTTTTTTTCTTTTTCCATTCCAATGGAGTACCATTCAATCCTTCCTACCATATACATCATTAAATATCTTACCAGTATTATACTCAAATTACTGTCAAAATGTTATTTTTCTAACCGCTACCAACAATGCCAGAACAAGGTACAGTATCTGGAGCAAATGTTGTACTTTCCGCTTCAAAATTGTACCTCGTCCTTGCACTATCAGAATACTAGTTGCAAATTCAAAGCATCAATATACAATCAGAAAGCTTCTTTTGGATTAAAAGTTAAATAATTAAACAATTGTCTGAGAATATTTTCGAATGGAATTATAATAGATGAAATGAAAGGAAAAACACGGAAACTATTTCAGTTAGGGTTTAAGACATTTACCAACAGCGCCGCCGACGGCACCGCCGACTGCAACCCCCGCCGTCACTCGCGCCATACAGCTGTCCCTTGCCATCTCTCTCTACACAGTAATAGCAACACTGGATAGGTTATGACCGTATTTATAGATTCTATGCCAAAACTTTCACGCACGTACAAGCAAGATTGGAAGAGTTGATTGAGGGAAAATTATAGTTGGGATCCTAACTTTTTAATTAGTGTGTCTTTTTATCCCAATCTTTAAAAGTGAGATCATGCATCCTCGACTTATTTAAATATGTGAATCTACTATGGACATTAAAATTATACACATTTTCACTTTACTTTAAATTAAAGGTTGAAATTGTCAAATCACTCAACGTCCAAGTTTTAGTTATAAAAATCACATGCGATTTTAACGTTTACCTTGATTGTTCATCGTGTAAGGATTCAAATTCACAAATTTAAATAAGTTAAGAGCTTACTGCCTCACTTGATGGTTATGATTCAAGACCATGCTATCTTGTCTATGTTTAACTCTCATTTTTTCAAAAATTCATTTTCAACCACACATTTTCGATTAAAATAATGTTGCACGTAAATAAAAAAATTTCGTTCTTTTTTAACCTCACATCTTCAAAAAATCAATATTCCAAAATACATTTTCTTATTGAAATAGGGCTCAAATAATGGCCTAGATAGTCAATGGGCGTGACCTTTTATTTTTTGTGAAAGCTACTTATCTGACTTAAGTGAAAAGGAACTTGATCGGATTTCTATTTTATGTAGGATAGCTTCATGAAGAAGTCATCTTGGGGATAGGTCCTCCAAAATTTATGCTAACTAGATAAAGTACTTATAGAAAATTATCCCAACAGGTCCAAGCAACTTTTAATCTCAAAAGCTACTTTTGACTTTTCAAAAGTCAAAATAGACGCCGATTGTCGAACCAAAAAAAAAAATGGTAACTTGTAAAGTTATACAAGGATAAAATTGAGGTCATGTGTGATTGACTTGCTTAAATTTGCAAATCTGGATCATGAGGTGATATGAACATTAATTTTCACTGGACTTCAAACTGAAGAGCGAAACTCTCAAATCAATTAACGTCCAATTTCTAGTTGCGCAAATCACATGCATTTTTATAGACAGATTCAAGTCAGAACCATCCCAATTGATTTGTACTACGATCTTCTTTTTGGAGCACACGCATTAAGCATGATTATGCGATCCTCTCACACCATGATTTACTGTTTATAATTGGATGTAATGCAATTGATGTCTGACAAAACTGATATGTAACAAGTATCTAAGATAAACGAGGAAAAATGCATAGATGAATAATATTAAGTGTTTTGGGATTAGTATTAATAATTTTGTTAAATGAAATTGCTTGGAAGAGGGATGGTCTTTTTTGGAATGCAGGATGTAAGAGCTTGAATATTGTGCCTTTCATGTTTCTTTTAATCTTCATCTTACATAATCGTTCGAATTTGAGCAGCGTTCACAATGATATGATTGAGGAGAGTGAATGTCTTCTTCTGAGAGCCTCATGGTTTAAGCGTTTGATTGTGGTGGATCTAGAGGAGTTGGATGTGGATGTGGATGTGGAAGTGGAAGTGGAAGTGGAAGTGGAAGATTATTATTATTAAGAGGACGAAGTGAAGATGAAGAAGAAGATCTAGATGATGTATACTATGGCAGTTCCTCAAGTCTCTGCATCAGTAACCGGAGATGGGGAGATAATGGATATGTTCAGGGTGGTCGGCAAGAAGCAAGACCAATGCATAGGCCGAACTCCCAGGATACAGGTGCTGGTCCATCTCGTCAGCCTAAAAAGAAAGAGACTGCTAAAGAAATGGTTGGCAGACGTGCAAAAAGGGCATTGAAACGGGAAGCTGCTGCAGGAAAGCATGAACGACATTTGATGAGGTTAGGTCACAAGTCTAGCTGAATGAACAAGCTTCTCAGGGCCAGGAACCAGGCACTTTGCAAAGTATTTCCTTTTTTTTTTTTTTCTGACATAAGGATTATAGATGCTTAGGTTCACTTAAAAAAAAGGGCTGTATCTTGTGTATTGCCCCTGCTGTACCAACAACCAAGAATAAATTTCTCAAGTACTGTACATTAATTGTTTAAATTATTTCTTACTTAGACTCCTCTTCTTGTTTTCGTTGTAAGATTGGCAGATTCATTATTCTAAACTTGGATTGAATGTTGATGCTAAAACATTTGGATTAGTCTTAAAATAGCTGGATCTTCATTCCATCCCAAAAATGAAAGAATTGAGGCACATTTGGTTGGCTGGATCTAGTAGTACATGGCAAACTAAAATCTTGTACGTTGTACTCTCTAATCTTATTCAGTACAATGTCTATATCAAACATGCCCTGATAATCAAAGAATATGTTTCTCAATTTGGATTTTGTCATGTTGGATATAACATGGATTTTGTTTGCCTTGTCTTTCAAAAGATGACGACTCTCGAGGACATGTTTATTAAGGTAAGTTATACGTTGCGGGACAACGTTTTACAGGCTAATACTGATGATACATGCAGTCAAAGCTCAATTGTCTTGACATGAGAAATGTCGAGATTTTTTTCATTAGAACAATCGATGTTCAAAAAGATGTCCAAAAAGATAGTGGACAAAAAAATTATGGTCTTGAAATTATGGAAAGCATGGAGGAGAGGTTGATGATGAAGATGGGTACTGGTGGGGTCTCCCCACCCAAAGTGGAGCAAGTTTTTATCACTAGTAGTGGAAGAAGTTGAATTGTCAAGGAAAGAAAAATCACTATCTGTACCAACTAACATCATCATCCACCCTTTTGATTCTATTTTCCATTCTTTTCACCTACTGCTAACCTCCTACTTATCAACTTGCATTTGTTGAATGAACCTAAGCTTACAATGTAAGTCTCACACTCTCTCTCTCTCTCACACACACACACGCACACGCGCAGGCACAAAACACGTGTATGCTAATCCTAATCCGGTGTTTTCCTTTCAGGTTGTGTACATGATACTGGTCTTTAGAGAGACTTCTTAGAATCTAGATCTGCTTCTTGTTCTAACAGTGCATTTCTTGGGGCAAGATTGGGACAAGAAAGTGGAACTGCTTGACGTTGCATATTAGAACTCATTAAAGCCCAATTCAAGTAAAAAATATGGATTCAGAACTATTTACCTCAAGTACATTGATTTCGTTCATTTTGTTTGCTTCTATTGCTTGATTTATTGGATTTCTCTTTCCATTGTCATATAGAGTCAAGATTCTCATATTCAACAATTCTGAATCATCAACCAGTAGAATTTCTGACTTTTTATTTATGAACATGGATTCTTTTGATAAAGTCCCCGGATTCATCTACAACCCAACTGCAAATCCAGATAGGGATGCAGATTTTTCAGGGATTCTTGAAATCCATGTTCATCATGCTAGGAACATTCATAACATATGTATCTATGACAACCAAGATGTTTATGCGAAATTCTCTCTCACCTATAATCCGGACGATACTCTGTCAACAAGGATCATCAACGGTGGAGGGAAGAATCCTGAATTCAATGAGGATTTGATCATGAAAATCAATCAGATCGACGCTGTTCTCAAATGCGAAATCTGGATGCTTAGCCGGGCTAAGAATTTCATGGATGATCAGCTTCTTGGATTCACCTTATTGCCGATTTCTTTGGTTATTGGACAAGGAAAGGTGACTAAAGATTTTAGCCTGTCTTCTACTGATTTGTTTCACTCCCCAGCTGGTACTATCAAATTATCCCTTTCTTTGAGTGCAAATCAAAATGCTCCTCTCAATCCCTGTGTAAATTCTTTATCTGATTCGTCTAAAACTTCTGATCTTTTGGTGGATAAAAAGATCCCAGAAGAGTATTTCAGTATAGACTTTCCTGATATTAACGTAGTTAATGAAAACCAGCAAATGGTTTCAGAATATTTTTTCTTGGCAAAACCTGGAACCCTTCTGAGGCCATGGCCTGAAAAGCCTGATGGTTCATTTCTTCAACTCGGGTCTGCCCCAAATCCCCCAGTCGAGGACTATGAAATGACTGCTGATTCTTCTGAGGAGTACAGGGCTGATTCAGTTTCTCCAGATGGAAGCATTCAGAATTCAGGTTTTCTCAGCTCTACGATGACAAGTTTGAGCGATGATCGAAACTCTGCTGATTCAATGGATAAAAAGAATTACACATTTGCTGATACCTTAAATTCCCCTAATGTTGCTTCGATTATGACAGCAGAAGCCAATCCCAGGTTCGGTTCTTGCCCCGAAACTCCAACATCAAAGAAGGTAAGTGAAAAAAAGGAAGAGAATGAGACTAATTTAGTTTCAACTCATTCAAGAAGTACTGATCTTGAGGCAGAAGAATCAGCAATGCAGCAGCAGATAGTTGATATGTACATGAGAAGTATGCAACAATTTACTGAATCTTTGGCCAAAATGAAGCTCCCAATGGCTTTAGATAAACCTGAAACTGACAATCAAGGTGATATTATTCAGAACCTTAACAAGAATACAAAAATTGAAAAGAAGAAAAAGGACAATTCCAGGGTTTTTTATGGCAGTCGGGCTTTTTTCTAGCAGAGCCACTGGGACTTAGCGCTAGCTGGTACTTCCCAAGATGTTGCATGGATCATCGAATCAATGGCAATAAGCCATTTATGTTTATTGAGTATAATTTAGCTTGATATAAAGTTACTCTAATGGTGACTGGTAAGCATATATTATGTACATAACTTGAAAGATTTTCATGCTTTTCTTATCTTTCTTTTTTTCTTTTTTTTTCTAGAACCTAATGTTGTTGTTGTATCGTATTAATATATTTTTCCATTATCATGTTAAGATATTATTTGCACACTTTGTACTAGACGTACTAAGTTGTTATATTTATGGATTTTTTTTTGAATTAATAGTTATTATTGTATTGATAACAATGATTTTTCTATTTTTGTCACGAATACTAACTATAGTGTTTTGATATAAATAATCAAGGAACGATCATCGGAAAGTCAATTAATCTTTTTCTATTGTCAAAGTTCAAGCCACGTTTTAATTTTGTATAGAACAAAATTAGATCAGATTAAAAAGAAAAGCTAGTAAAATGTGTATGAAATTCGGATTCAATTATATGAAATTTAATATATGATACAGAATTCATCTAGTTGTACAAATTGAACAGAGTTTGTTTACAAACTAAATGTTGGCAAGATCTAGGCCATTGATTTCAAAAAATTGTTTTTGAAATGATTGCTTACATAGTTTGTAAACCAAGTTTGTCAACATAATTTGTACGCATAGTATGATTCATGTTGAACATGTCAAGACATGATTCGATAACGTTTTGGTAATTCAATCTTTCTAATCATTCAGACAATATCCAAAGGAGAAATTTCCCTACTAATCCTAAAAATATTGTTCTGATTTTGAGCCAGTCCCCATCATTGCACAATCTGTCTCTTACAATAAAATATTGTACACATTTATGTTAATCATCATGTGATCCTCATGTGTTCAACTTTACAAACGTTAGGTTTTGCTTTCCAAATTAGTCTTAAAAAATTTGAAGTAGGGAATTTTTGTGTGAAGATCAACAAAACAATTTCACTAAATTTTGAACGTTACTGTTATTGAGAATGGACTGATTCAACTATAATTCTGTAATGAAGGCACTACTCCGTAAAATGTTTAGGACCAACTTGCTATCTTATAAATGGAAAAATTAGGGGTCGCTCCTCAACCTTTCAAGTAGTATCATCAACTTTCAAAAGTAAAATTTGAAGTCATCGACGTATTTAACATTGTGAAGTTCGGTCCCACATGACCGAAATCAATAACGTGAATACTAAAATTACAAGTAACTTCATGTGAATTAAAATTTGAGGGAAAATAATCAAAATGTTTAATAATTTCCTAATTGTAATGCGAAAGTCATAGAAGTTTAGAGGATGTTCTCTTTGTGTTTCAATTTTGTGTTGAGTTTTGAATTCATTTTAGGTTGTGTTTTGAGTGTCCATTTTGAGATTATTGAAAATGTGTTCTTTTTGACGTTTTGAAAATTTTAACTTGATTATAACTGAAAACACCCAATTTTGTCGTTTTGGATTTTCTTTGTAAATTTTTAACTTGTTTTCAAAAACGCATTCGAAAATGGGAAAGAAAACGCTTTTTCACTATTTTGAAAAATCGAAAACAAAAAACAACTTGAAAATGGTAAAGAGAACAGACCCTTAACTTTCACAATGTTGATTTTCGTATGGGGACCCAATCTTAAAACTTTTAATTGAAGAGTCAAGGTCTTACTTTTGAAGGTAAACGGCCAATCTGCACTACGTGAAAAGGTTGGAGAGTGCGGTTCTACTTTTACCTCACTCGAAATTGGGTCTATAAATGAACCGAAATCTCTTGCATTGGAGTCGTGAATAATACATGGACATTGCTATGTGTACTTAAAGGTTTACCATTATATAATGGCATATGTCACTCATTTTCTTGCGAGTTTAAAACGCAATAAACTTTTTCATCCAATCATCATTTTGTAATCCCTTATATACGATTTTTATGTACAAGTAGCATAATCCATAATATATTGCATACATACCTTCCAGTTTTTTTCAGTTTTTGGGATTTTCAAACAATGCCCATCTTTTTCTCTACTGGTATATTCCTAGATCTGCTGTTTACACATTTTATATTTATTTGAGATCTTTATCTACTGATCTTGTTGTAGTGTAAATTTCGTAAATGATCTTATGTATGTAAATAGCTGTGAATGTATGCATATGAATGTTTGTTTAGGTTTTGATATTTATTTTGATTAAAAGATTTATTTGCTTGTAATTTGTTGGCAGTTCACATTTTGGACTGATCACTGGAAATCTTTTTCTGACAAAATTAGCTTTTGGACTGGTAATTTTCTTTATTTGAAGTGTATTGATATATTAACGAAGCCCAGAATTTATTTCCATATATTTGTTAATTTTGATTGACAGGCCCATTTTACCAAGTGCTGAAGGTGTAATCTTCATTCTAAAACTAAGTTTCTGGACTAGTGAATTGAAGGAATTAAAAGCTTGGTTTTGTTTATACTAGTAAAATGTTTAGATAGAGCAATTGGATTGTGGGCTGACTTTGAAAAAATATATAAGAATTGGTGCTTCATAGTATCAGTATAGGATAGATGATTACGAGGAAAAATATGGAGCGTTCATCTTTTCTGTTGGTGTTATAATCTTTGGGATTTTTCTTCGCGACGTGTAATTTATTAACTCTGGTAATGCACCATAAGGGTAGTCATAGTGGTTCAGAGGAATTGTATGTTCCTGTTACGAGGATGTCCGATGAGGTGAAGAGGTGGGAGGGTGGCCCAAAGTTCCAGGTTGCTTTGACGGCTACTGATGCACCTTATAGCAAATGGCAGTGCCGGATTATGTACTGTTGGTATAAAAAGATGAAAGATGCATATGGATCAGACATGGGAGGATTTACTCGGGTACTGCATCCAGGAAAACCGGATAATTTGATGGAGGAAATCCCTACTGTTGTTGTCGATCCTCTTCCGGAGGGACTTGATCGGGTGAGCGTTGATTTATATTTTACACCTGCAATTACTTTTTTGGTGAACTTTTAAATTTTGGAACTTGGTGCATAAGCTAATAGGAGATTGTCCTCCTAGTTTCTCATACAAACAACTTAGAGAATATCAAATAGGTGTAGGTATGGAAATTAGAAGGTTGAAGTTTTGATGCATATTTTATAGTCAAAGGTCCTGCTTCAGCTCATCAGTGGTAACATAATGTAGAGGGCTTAAGGGTAATGTTTCAGTTCTTATGGAAAGGTGGCCTTGTAATGTCCCATTTTATTCTGCAAGTTCCTCATCCAAAATGTTAGTTGTTGCTTTACGTTCACTGGGCCATAAATTATCTGAATACACTTCCAGCATGGAGCTTGTGGCTCTTATCATAGATTAGCCATCCGCCTGCTATGTGGCTTTGCTCAAGCTGATTTAGTTGTTTTCTTATGAACATGAATTGATACCTATGTTAACAAGTTAACGACTCCATGTGCTGACTAAAGCTTACTGAAAAAATATATATTTTACTGTCGTAAGGTTGCCTTCTTTTTCGGTCTACTTGGACATTTTTGGATTTATACTAAAAGATAAATAAGCGATCTGATGCTTTAATTTTCTAGTTTTTTGGTGGTCTCTGCTTCTAAGTTTTCTACAGAGAATAATTTTCCTTGCAAAGCTTTCTCCTCCTCTTCTAAAGATGTTTTACTTTGCATTGCATCATGTTTGACTGTTGTAAAATAGGGGTACATTGTGTTAAATAGACCGTGGGCATTTGTGCAATGGCTGGAGAAAGCAACAATTGAGGAAGGGTATGTATCTTATGATTAAGCCTATTTTTCAATCTGAAACGCTGTATAATCTAAATCCTAGCTCTTGCTATCATTGATGCAGATACATTCTAATGGCAGAACCTGACCACATATTCGTAAATCCTTTGCCAAATTTGGCTCGTGGAGAACATCCAGCTGCTTTCCCTTTCTTCTACATAAAATCGGCTGACAACAAGAAAATCATAAGAAAATTCTATCCTGAAGAGAAAGGTCTTGTGACCAATGTTAATCCAATTGGCAATTCTCCAGTAATAATCAAGAAGGTACAGTGTTTCTAGTCCACTTTGACATACATACCATAAGTACATAATGATGGGAAGATGTAAAGTAGGGTGTTGTAGTTCTCACTTTTATTCCCTGGGCTTGCGAAAATGCTGTCAATCCACGTAGTTCTAGGGCTTGCGAAAATGCTGGCAATTCTCCAGTAATAATCAAGAAGGTACAGTGTTTCTCGCTTGAAAAATGCATGCTGTCAGACTATCTAATGAGTTTAGAGGCATTACTGTTACATTCAATGTGTATGCTTAGCTCAAGTCAATGGTATAAGTTAGAAAAAAAATTGAAACAGGGAAAAATGACAGAAGAAGGTCCCAGTGAAACAAATATAGGGTACAAGAACCAAAAACTACATAATGTACAAACATAATTGGTGGTTTATCCCACCATAGCCCCCACTATTTTCTAAGCAACCAACCTTGAAATATTTGAAGCCAACCCCTTGAAGCCCTTACTTATATCCTCCAATCAAACAAGTGGGAAGGAAAATGAAAAGATGGAGAGATTGCTATGAACTTATTGCATCTTTTCTCTTCCCTATGTCATGTTCTTCAGAATTTGTCTCTATGTATCTTTTGTTTGTTATTTTCATTTTTAAAGTGGTAGTTATTGACTGAGGGGTATAATGGTCTCTGTCTGGTGAATCTAAACAACCAGGTGAAAAATTCAGTAACAGTTGAGTGAATAGCACCAAGGTGAGAAGGTGCCTATTCTTGCCAAACATTTGAAGGTAATACCCATCTGCTATCTTGGTTTAAAACCCCTTGACCTTTTAAGGATTTTATAGAGCTCTATCTAAAAATTTCATGAATTTCAATGTCATTGGTAATTGATGTTATTTTATGATGTAGCCTTCATACTCAATAAAATTACCTCAAGTAAGTTTCCTTTATTGACCAATCTAATTGTTGCAGGTGAATCTGGAGAAAATTGCGCCTACATGGATGAACAAGTCCTTGAGGATGAAAGATGATGCAGAGACTGATAAGGCTTTTGGCTGGATTTTAGAAATGTAAGTGGTCTTGGAATATTTTTAACTATCTTAATTTGGCTGACATTTCTTTGTATAATAGGTACGCGTATGCAGTTGCATCTGCTTTTCAAGGTGTGCAGCATATTCTTCGCGCAGACTTCATGTTACAGTATAATAGGTACGCATGATTATCTCCTTATTTTCAACAAATTTCTATAAATCTCACAATAATTAACATGAATCATTTGTAATTTTAGTCCCCTTGGGATACAGAAATTGGCAAGAAGTTCCATCATCCAATACCCCTATGGATGTGATTACAACATGAAGGTAACCAAATTATACTAAAAATAACTAGCCTTTTGTTTTCTTTCCAATGAAGACATGTCTTCGTTTCTATAATGCATATGATCTGTTGAACTATGGCAATTTAACAGGGAGAGTAACTTACGGAAAAATTGGAGAATGGAGATTTGACTAGAGATCCTATCTTCGTGGTCCTCCATCAAGAAATCTCCCACTGCCCCCTCCAGGCGTTCCTGCAAGTGTGGTATGCCTTGCTATTATCATCTTAACCTTTTGTCATTGTGCATCTCTACATATTTCTATAAAATGGATGAATCAATTGGCTCGATGAACTCTCCCGTATACAATAAGCATTTTTTTTTTCTTCTTTAACGATGCAATTTAGCTGTTGTTACTATTTGTAATACAATGCCAATAACTTGTACGTGAAAGTATGCCTTCAGCTATTGTGTTGAATTAGTATTTTAGATTATTCGAACTCATGTTCTGTCCAAAGCAAGTAGGTGTTGTAGTAGGTAGCATATGTAGTTGTTTACACAGGGAATAAAGAACCTAAAACGAGAAGAAGAAAATGATTTTCTATACAGGTTCATTGACCGTGTGTTCATATACAGGTTGTGAAGGCCGTAAACAAGGCAACTGCAAACATTCCTGGATGGGACAGGGAATAACTACAGGCTGAGAGACGATAATCTTGAAACTTCAACATTTGATGAGATTAAGGATAGTTTATTGGAACGACTTGTTTTGGTGGCCGTCACAAAGACTATATACAGTTAAATAGTAGACAGATAATTCTCGATAGAAGAAATATTTTTGTCAAACCGACCCCTCTTACCAGCAGAACGAAGAATTTTTATATTTTTTTGTATACAAAAGTTACCTTTGTAATTTGTTTTTCTTCATTTTGCATTTCTTCAAACGATTTCAATATTGAATCCCCTCACTTTCATTACCCAGGATTTTCTGAAATACCCAGAATGTCATGCGTACTGGTTGCACTTAAGTTGCAGGGTTCTGCTTTTGTTAATCCTCAAGGTCACAGAACAGTTAGGTTTCATTTGGTAGGGCTTTTGAAAAACCAACAACTGCTTTCGAGACTAAAAAATTGCTTTCGATCATATTTCAATAATTTTTTAGTACTTGGCTAGAAGAGCTTTCAAAAGAAGCTGGTCTCCAAGACGAGCTTTATGCAGCCCTCTTTTGGCACGACCCAGCTAGGCTAATAAGCAAAGCGTGGCTTAAAAATCGTGCAATCCTGTTAGGATTCCCAGTTCCTGATGATAAAGAGAAGTCAACTGAGAAATGTATTTTGTATTGAAGTTTCAACCAAATGAAAATTACAAGTTTCAGGCTATTAGAGAGGCCCGATCTCTCCCCTTCTCAGTACAATGAATTGTAAAAATTGAATACCCTTCCCAGTTCCCTTCCCCCCTATTTATTCACATTTCCTTCCAATACTCTTTTTACAATTTTACCCCCCTCCCCCCCCAACCGACTAACTGAATGAACTGGTAATACTTTCTTTCTTCGTGCATAAGTGAACCGGATTGGAGGCCTATCATTACCCGCCGCCCCGAAATCCACCTTGTCCTCAAGGGAAAAGCTAGGAAACTGCAGTCTGATGGCTTCAAAAGGTTCCCAGGTAGCTTCAAATTCTGGCAAACTTCTCCACTTAATCAGAATATCTGGTCCCGCAGTTGTGGTGTGAAGATTAGGGCGGACTCCAAGGACAGATTTCGGTTCCAAAATAAACTCCCCATTGGCTGTCAGTTGCTGTGGAAAAGATGAAACTGGCTGTAAGTTACCAATGGCTTTACGAAGTTGAGAGACATGGAAAACTGGATGGATAGCGGCTGTAGGTGGAAGTTTCAATCTGTACGCTACCACCCCCACCCTTGACTCCACTTCGAACGGACCAAAATGCCTCGGAGACAACTTTTGAAAACCCCTTTTAACTACATATTTCTGGCGGAAGAGACAGAACTTGAGATAGACTAAATCCCCCACCTCAAACTGGATATCACGGCGATGCCCATCTTCTATTTCATTCATTCTCGCCTGCGCTCTAGTAAGTTGCATCCTCAGGTCCTTTAAAACCTCATCCCGATCAAGTAAGAGTTGCTCAATCGAAGAATTAACTGTCATTCCTTTCTCGAAGGAGAGAATCTGAGGTGGCTCACAACCATATACAATTTGAAAAGTAGTATGCTTGGGGGCGGTATGGAAAGAAGTGTTGTACCAAAACTCAGCCCAGTGCAAATATTGGCTCCATACCCGTGGTCTATTCGATGCAAAACATAGCAAATATGTTTCTAAACATCTGTTGACAACCTCCGTCCGTCCATCGATTTGGGGGTGATAGGCGGTGCTATGTTTAAGGGAAGTTCCCTGAGCTTTAAAAAACATCGTCCAAAACGAACTCATAAAGATTTTGTCCCTATTAGATATAATAGAATAAGGCATACCATGGAGCCTCACCACCTCGCGAATGAATACGTCAGGGACTATGGGAGCAGTAAAAGGATGTTTCAACCCCACAAAGTGCCCATATTTGCTCAAACGGTCCACAACCACCAAAATTGTATCCACACCGCTTGACCACGGCCACCCCTCAATAAAGTCCATAGAAATGTCCTCCCAGACTAATGTGGGGATCGGTAAGGGCTGCAAAAGACCTCCAGGAGATAAAGCCGCATACTTATTTTGCTGACAGATTGCACAGTTCGCCACATAACTCTTCACCGCTGCCCTCATTCCGTGCCAAAAAACTTCTCTGGCCACCCGTTTATAAGTCTTAAGAAATCCAGAGTGGCCTCCAACCATAGTATCATGGCACTCTCGTAACATTAATGTCACGAAATACGATTTGCTGGGCAGTACGACTCGTCCATGAAAGCATAAAATTCCATCCACCAGTGTATAACCCAAGGGTTCCTGCTTGGAGATCTCTCACCATTTTACCTTCTTAATATCATCGAGCTGTAGCACTTTAGGAATGGTTATAGCCACGTAATTTAGAGTCTGCTGAATTCTGGGTAGGGTATCTGCAACCTTGTTTTCCAACCCAGGTCGATACTGGATGTCAAATTGATATCCCAAAAGCTTAGTGAGCCATTTCTGATGGTCTTCACTCACCAAACGCTGCTCCAATAAGAACTTCAAACACCGTTGATCGGTTCGAACAATAAAATGCCTGCCCAGGAAGTAATGGTGCCATTTCTATATCGCAAACACCACAGCCATTAATTCCCACTCATATACAGATCTTTGCCTGGCGCTCTGAGGTAGAACTCTGCTAAAGAATGCAACAGGATGGCCGTCCTGCATCAGAACCGCTCCTAAACCATGCCCAGACGCGTCCGTTTCAACCACGAACTGCTTAGAAAAATCGGGAAGTGTCAGCACTGGAATATTGACTATGGCAGCCTTGAGGTTCTGGAAGGTTGTTTCGGTCTCCCCATTACAAAGGAACCTATCCTTCTTCAGTAATTCAGTCAAGGGCCATGCAACCTTGGCATATCCATATACGAAGCATCTATAATACCCCGTTAGCCCCAGAAATCCCAGAAGCTCCTTGAGATTACTCGGACTCGGCCAATTAACCATGGCTGCAATTTTCGACTGATCAGCTGCTATCCATTTTTCAGAAATCACGTGGCCGAGGTACTCCACTTCAGCTTGGCCGAATAGACATTTCTTCTCATTGGCGTACAGCTGATGCTTACTCAATTCACCTAAGACTATACCCAAGTGCCGTAGGTGCTCCTCAAGCGTCTGACTATAAACCAAGATGTCGTCGAAGAAAACAAGGACAAACTTCCGCAAGTATGGTCGAAACACTTCTTTCATCAAATGCTGAAAAGTTGCTGGAGCATTCGACAATCCAAAGGGTATGACCAGGAACTCATAGTGACCCTCATACGTGCGAAAAGCCGTCTTGGGAATGTCTTCAGGTCTGACTCTGATTTGATGATAACCAGATTTTAAATCTAGCTTGGAGAACACCCGAGACCCATGTAATTCATCCAACAATTCATCTATCACGGGAATTGGGAAACGGTCGGCACCGTAACTTTGTTTAATGCTCGATAATCGACACAAAATCTCCAACTACCATCCTTCTTCTTAACCAACAAAACGGGGCTTGAGAATGGACTTTGACTTGGCTGGATAATTCCCGCAGCCAACATCTCTCTGACTAAATTTTCGATTTCATTCTTCTGGACATACGGGTATCGGTAAGGTCTGACGTTCACAGGAGCTGTCCCTGGTTGTAATAGAATTGCGTGATCACGAGCTCTCAGATGAGGGAGTTCATTGGGCCATTCAAAGACACTCTGATGATTCCTCAATAATTCCGTAATTGAGCTGTGAACTTCCGTCTCTGCTGTCTCCTGTTCCACACCTAGACTTCCCAATTCCAGCAGAATACCTTGTTCCCCTGCCTCATATGATCTCACCAGCGATTTAAGCGACACCTGTGTCTTATCCAAACTGGGATCCCCTTGTAACACAATCGTCTCCCCACCCACCTTGAAACGCATAGTAAGTGCCCCCCAACTCACTTGCATCTTACCCAGTGTCTCCAACCACTTCATCTCAAGAATTACGTTTGTGCACCCCAATTTCAATGGCAAGAAGTCTTCTACCACTTCAACTTCCGGCAATGACACCACCACTCCCTTACAAATACCACCCCCTTTAACTGATAACCCAGTTCCCATCACCACCCCATAGCTGGCAGATTCCGTGACTCTCAGTTCCAACTTCTGAACGAGCTCTGATGAAATAAAGTTGTGGGTGGCCCCACAATCAATGAGTACTATAACCGGTTTACCTAATATCGCACCACGCAACTTCATGGTTTTAGGTGCAGTGAGCCCTATTACTGATTTAATCGACAGCTCTACCATTTCTTCCACCAACTCTCCCTCCTCCATGCCAATCTCCTCCACCGATTCCTCAATTTCCTCTTCTCTCACCAAAAGCACTTGCAACTCACGATTTTTGCATCGATGCCCCGGAACATACCTTTCATCGCAGCGGTAACAAAGCCCTTTTTCCCGCTTGAGCTGCAATTCGCCGTTGGTTAGGCGCCTGAAGGGCGTCGCCACCTTCTCCCCCCTTGTCGGACACTGATTCGCAACGCCTGAAAACTTCCCTGCACTTGCCTAGGTCTGTTGTGCTGTATGGGTCAATTGATTAGTGACCTTAAGATTTAACCCCATATAATTTGGGCCACTTTCCACTGGGCTGGCCAAAAGAGAATTATTTGTTTTTAATCGAACTGGGCCACCAACAAGAAAAGCCCGTTTGAGAGATTCATTTATGTCTTCAACACGTTGGGCTAACTCCATGATTTGGCCCAACCCCTGTGGTCTGATCATCCTGACCTCAGCTCGAATAACCGGGTCCAGTCCATTGATGAAGTTCCCCTCCAGCACGGAATCAGGGATGTCTGGTAACGGCACCGTCAATAATTCGAACCAGCGCCGATAATCCCTCACTGTCCCTTCCTGTTTCAAGGCGAGTAACTTCTCCAGCACACTTCCCTCTTATGACGGTCGGAACCTCTGCAACATCAACATTTTAAGGTCCTCCCACCGCATTAATGGTTGTCGGCCATTCTCCTACCGATACCAGGCCAACGCCTCGCCCTCAAAACAAACAGCAGCTGCTTCAATTTTTTCCGAGTTGGTGAGCTGATTAACGTTGAAATAACGCTCTGCTCGGAAAACCCAAGCGTCCAGCGCCTCCCCATTGAAGACCGGCATTTTCAAACGGCGGATCCGGTTGTCCGTCATAGCAATCTCTTCCAGCTGTGTTCGATCTCCTTTACTTCCGCCTATCTCGTGAGAATTGTTCGGAGCTTCAGAACTCATCGTCGCCGGTGCTATTTCAGATGAACTCCCCTTCTCCTTCCTATCTCTCTCCTGTTCGCCGTACTTCATCATTACCAAATCCAATTTCTCCATCAACGCCGGTAGATCTTTCTGTATTTCTGATTTCATCACTCCCACCTCTCCGTGCAGTCCGTCAAACCTCGATTCCAGCTGACCCACTCGATCCGCGATCGTCATGCTCTGATACCAATTTGTTAGGATTCCCAGTTCCTGATGATAAAGAGAAGTCAATTGAGAAATGTATTTTGTATTGAAGTTTCAACCGAATGAAAATTACAAGTTTCAGGCTATTAGAGAGGCCCGATCTCTCTCTCCTTCTCAGTACAATGAATTGTAAAAATTGAATACCCTTCCCAGTTCCCTTCCCCCCTATTTATTCACATTTCCTTCCAATACTCTTTTTACAATTTTACCCCCCTCCCCCCCCAACCGACTAACTGAATGAACTGGTAATACTTTCTTTCTTCGTGCATAAGTGAACCGGATTGGAGGCCTATCACACATCCACTTCTCTAGATTGATAAAATATAGTCGAATAACAATTTCTACCATTTGATATTTAGTTTTTTCTTTTTCTAAAGCCATGGGATTTATAATTACCATTAACAGACTCCTTCCCAGCACAAATCAACTAGGATAAGCTAGTAAAAGAACCGGGTTTAATTAAATCCTTGATGTGCAAGGACATCTGGCCATAAAATGAAAAATAAGAGGTCATTTATCAGCTAGAAAGTGCAAAAAACAAAGACAAGCCATATCTAGAATTCGTACTTTAATTTTCCAATTAAAAAGAAAACAGGATTCTTACCCGTACTTAGTGCAGGAGCTGCTAAACCACATTGCAGCTTAACCCAGAAACAAGGAAGGTAGCCACAGTAAAACAGTCCAAACATGGTACTACTAAGTTCAGCAAAATGAGGATTTCCCCTCTGCAGAAGCATGGCCATGGCAACGACAAAAGCAGTAGATGTCACAGATACATCAATATTCCCGAAATATCTAACGTATTGACAATAACCAGCAATTAGCAACAGAAACTACTAGAAACTATACAGTAAAAGTTACTCAGACAAAATACGAAGAGGAATAGAACTTTGTCTCTCTCTTCATTTTCTTTGAACTACAAAGCGATTGACACATTCATAGGGGTACAAATATGAAATAACCATAAAAGGGCAGTTATAACTACCTAACATAATCTTCCCTACGAATACCAACTATAATGTCATATAAAGACTTACCTTAATATGTCCTACACAAAGAAAAGGAAACTAGTGAACAAGGAAAGTCAAATCTTCCATCGAAACTTTTCAACTAATAGATCAGATATTCTAACCAAATTATGTGGCACAAATCAAGAGGAAATATTAAGCAAGATTCCTAGTGCATTTCATAAATAGTTATTTCACTCATATTTGACAAGTGAAAATTTCAAGAAATGCTCAAGAACCACTTCTAAGTTTTTAATCTAACTAAATTTTCTCCGCAACTTTTTCATTTGTTCCATGTATTTTTTTCCTTTTTTTATCATGCTCTATCCACATTGTAAAAAATAATTTATCCATGAAGAAAAAGGACAGAGGAACTGATAAAAGTCCTCAAAAAGAAGAAAAGGGACATGAATGAAAAAGATCATTTGGGCTAGATCTGTTGAAGTTGTTTTACAAAAGGGTGGCTGGAAATTAGCCCCTAGAAAACACAAGAAAAGCATTCAACCCCACGACAAATTATTGTAAAGAAAACGAGCCAAAAAAATATCCTTACATTTCTTCTCATCCAAATAAAAAGCAAATGCATGCATTATCTTTCCTGTGCCTAGATTATATGGTCATCCTTGTCCTATCCAATACCTCTAAGCTTGGAAAACTTCCAATATGATAGTTCCTTCAACAACATAAAAAACCTTCTACATAACTTTATTGCATTAACACGAAACATAACAGATTATCACGAGGATTACATCAGAGAAAGAAACTTGATAAAGCCTCAGCACCTACAGCAAGTCATTTTTATTAATCTTTCAACAACAACCAACAATGTCAAAGCCTTCCTTATGGTTAATGAAGTAGCATACATTTTAAAATTAAGCTTGTGTTTGGCCCCCATTTTTTAGGAAGAATTAGTTTTTGAATAGTGATTGATAGGAGAATGTGTGATGGAAAAGTGATGAAAAGTTTTAGATTTGTGTGTAATATTATTTTATTTGGAGAATGTGTAGTTGAAAATGAGTACCGTAGAAAAATGAATGAGAAAAAAGGAGAAAGAATGGGGCTCAAACATGGGCTAAAGAAGACAGAGAATAGATTAGATTTTTGAGCAATAACAAGAAAGGAGAAAATCTCACAAGTAAAAATACATTTACTAAATTCCAGATCGTTCAACTTGCAAAGTAAAAACATCATATACTAACGACTGAGATTAAAATATAAATGGAAACTCTAAGAGGCAATATAATGAAATGGAAAAGAGATGGAGTTGAGGCATAACGAGCACCCCACCTCCATAGAAATGAAATTCTTTGATTATTCACAATAACTTTTGATATTCTAAATGAGAATATATGGGTCATCACTGGTATTAATATTATTAAAGAACACGGTAGTATAAATATAGTCAGATATATATTAATGTATAATTTTATATAATTTCAATCAATGTCTCCTATGTGATCATGTCCTACTTTTTCAAAAATTGGCAAGTCAACATGTCTGCATCCATGCTTCATAAACTGCCAATAGCAATTTTAGTGTGAGACGGTAATTTCAGACCACATGCAGGAAGTTCAAAGCTGAGATCCATAAAAGATACTAAATGAAGTGCCCAGAAAAACCAGAAGATTGTCAACAACTCTTATAGTGTGAGTATAGGCATTAGAGCACAGATAACAGAGCAAACTCGTGATACGTGTCAAGGAGGATGGGTCATTCCAGCAGCAATTCCACGGCTTCTTACCAGCTCAAAGTATTCCCTGGCACCAACAAATACTGCCACTGCAAAGGGCCATTGTGAAAACCCATCCTCCAGCCAACACTAACCCTCCAGCAGAAACTCCGATGCCAAGCCCAAAGATAACCCTTTTCTGCAACTGACTTGCTTTCTGTTAATGTTCTGAATCTGAATTCTCCTCCACGGATATTTGAGCACCTTTGTTGAATTCCTACAACATATCCATCTCAGTGGTCCAGCTGTAATTCATCTGAATAATATTAAAGGGTATCATAGTTCTTAAACATTGTAAAATGAAAAATGAGGAATCCTCTACCAAAGAGAAAGTATTATGCAGATTTCACTCATACATGATCCATATGTAAACAGTAGAACCCACAATATTATTTACTCTGAACAACACACCTGGGCCTTGTTTTGTGACTTCTTTTAAGTATTCTTGCATAGTTACATTGTCATCCCAATGCATGCAGACATATTTGGTCATATTTTTGCAAGAAAATTTATTCAACAAAAGAAAGATGGTAAATGCATAAATGTTGGTAAAACAGATAGTTACTCACAGGTTGATGTGCACAGAACATATTGATGTCTGACATTAAGCATCTTCTATATTGACAAATGACACACATCTTTTTCGTTCATAAAAGTTAACAGCCTGAGAAGGTTCAATTGGTTGAAATGAATTTCTAGACTTGTATATAGTTACATAGAACCAATGACAGCATAGAGTCTTTAAGCAGATTTTCAGTCTTAAAGTTATACATGAGGACATTACTTCAGCTTACAAAACAGTAACAAATATCAAGAATTTTAAAATCCATAGAAATAATAATAGCAGCATTAAGGATACGAGTAAGACCGAAGTCTTCATATTCTTCTTTTTATTGTCAAAGTTCTCTACTAATATTATTCCTCATGCCACTACAGTAACTATCCAGTTCTAAGTTATCAAAGGTTGGCGGGCCATTAATTGCTGGATATCATGTTTGATTAATGATTTAGTGAGTTGGCAAATTATACATTACATGAAGGGATTATGTTGTGTCATTAAATAATAAAAACAAATATCAGCGACCATATAAGTTCCAAAGTGGCAAAGTACCCCTGCATTATGAGTCTCCTTTTTCTTTAACTGAGAATGTTATTAATAGAAAAGGGGAGGAATAATATTTTGTCTATAAAACATTCTCTAGCAAATTAGTGCTACCCACACCCACAAACGTCATAAAGGACACAATGGGAGAGGCGGTGCCTTAGAATCACACTTTGCACGTACCACTCATGCACAGGAGCCAAGGAGACTAAATTTTCGTAATGGAAATGTTTGTGGCACTAACATGTTGGCAAGTGGCAGACTGTGAGCACGCACAGTGATGGTGGAAAGTCAAAAGTAATGTGGCATTAAGGTGGCAAATTATGTAATTGTAGAGCCTACATTAAAAGTCAAACCATCAGCTGGGTAGCTAAAATAGATGTAATAGGTGGGTTGTGATGATAATGATAGTATGCATGTGAATAAAGGGCGTGACTCATTGGATATCGTAACTAGGCACATCAAAGAGATGCAGTGCTTGTCTGATGTATACCGTCTGAACCGTCAGATCATGTCTCATTCAAACAAGTGAGGTCTGACGACTCTGATTGATCTGTGCCGAAAAATGTACCATTCCAAAATGGATACAAGAATACCCATAATATACCTTCACCATCCAATTCTAGCATCCAAAAACCAATTATCTAATGTAATTTTGTCCAGGCCCTGAAAATAGTATGCTATTACTTTTCCTTATTATAGTTCAATTCTTTTAAGCCTTCGAGTGTTCAAGTTCATTCTGATCGAGAACCTTATGATCAAAGCCTGATTCGCCTTTAATGTTGTATTGTTCTTGAAGAACTCTAGTATAATGGGAGCCATCCCATATATCTATTTTTCAGTTATCAAGGGGACGGAATATGTTTAAAGATAATTCCTAAGTGAATTCCTCATTTGTTTATAATCGTTACTTTTTATTTTCTCATATTTGGACTCCAGCTGAGGACCACCATTTTTACTAGTCTACAGCAATTCAGAGAAACAAACATCTCGCACATCACCATCATGATTCCCATTGCAAGGTATGGAACTTGGATCCACATTGAAAGTATGAGCTTTCACTGGGTTGGATTATATGAACTTGAGCTCTCCAACTTTCAACAACTAACTTTTAAGGTATGGCTCTTTCAAAATCTTTAACAATGGTACCAGAGTATGCACCAAGTCTGCCGGTTGCAATTGAGCGGCACGGATGTTAAAACACCAACCTCAATTCATGAAGGATCAGCAGCAAATGAAGGACCAGCTTCAGCCAATGTCAGCTAATAGGAATCTGGATCAGCAGGAAGAAGGCCACAGTTTGGAGGACATAAACATGAATGATGACACGGGATAGAAGGATTCTGTTAACAGAGCAAATAGGACCGCTTTCCTGTTAGAATATTTATGGTTATGTAATTTGTTTTTCTGTAGCCAATCGGTTTTAATTTGTATAGAAAAATAGCATAGATTTTCTTCTTCTAGATTCTTATCACTGAATGTGTATATATCCCATACTGCTGTACAAGTAAAACAACAGAATTATTCTAATGGAATCATCACTTTCATCATCTTTGCTGTGTACTGTTCTATAGTTTCCATTTAGTTTGATATTTTATAGCCGATGGTGATGCCGGCATAACGGTATTTCCAGGACTGGTCTAGTGCAAAACCAATCCAGCGTACTAACGGGAACCGGGAAGTATGGTGATAACAATCACTCGTGAACTTCCAAAATTTAGCATGAGAACTTTTTTTTTTTCGAGAGTATTGACATCTAAATAGAACAAATTAAGGGGAATAGGCAAAAAAAAAAAAAACAGATCGCATTTTCGCAATATTAGACATTACCTCATCAATTTTTTCAACGTCGTTAATTTCCTCCGCTCTGGCCGCGGCGTGACAGTGACGACATCATATAGAGTTGAGAGAGAGCGGGATTGAATTGATTCTACCCAATTCTACTATTATTTCAGGAGCCATTGATGGATTTCTATCCGAATCATATTTTCGGTGGGTTTGACGGAAGAACTATTCTAGTAAATTGATAGAAAATATATGGTTGAAAAATAAGATAAAGTTATTGACGTGATGAAAAATATTAATTTATTGAAAAATATGTGGTTAAAAATAAGTAGAATAATGAGAATAAAAATTTTAATATATATCAAACAAGGGCTTTCTTAGACTTTGGTTGAAGATAAGTACGTAAAAAAGATAAATAGGTGGCTAAGCTCCAGCCATTTTTTATTTACTTGTCATAAGGGCACGTTGTTTTTGCTGTTTTTAAGCAATTTTATTTTAAATTTTTGAAAACACTGAAAAATACGTTTATATACCTATTTTTAAAAAATTTACAAAGAAAATGAAAAATGTCAAAAAAAGTCGTTTTGGCCGTTTTCAATTAAAACTAAGCCAAAATTTTATTTTTTTACTTTTGAAAATAATTTTTAAAAATGACAAAAAGAACGCGTTTTCAGTAATCTCAAAATGACACTCAAAGTCCAAAACGCAAAATGAATTCAAAATTCAAAACTAAAATACGAAGAGAATAAAAATTTTTGAATAGTAAATTTTTGAAAAAAAATATGTGATTAAAGAGTAAGATAAATTTTTTGAATTTAAGAATATTTTTCCAGATATTCTTTGAACGATGACCGTTCCACTCGACCCTATCAGATCAATAAGACCAACTTTCATCCTTCTCGACGGTTGCAGGCAATTACACAAGAAATCATATTGTTAAAAATTATTTAAAAAAAAAAATTATATATATATATATATATATCACTTTTCACATAATATTTACCAAACAGGGACTTACCACTCAAGTTCAACTTCTCCTTACATCACCTTATACAATGGAAAACATTTTGTTGAACAAACCATTTACAAGCATCAATTTCTCTGGTCTCGAAATTTGTTTTGTTGCGTAAATGAAATTGAGCATTTGTGCTTATGGTCCCACCAATCAAGCATTCTAAATTATCATTTTATAATATAAAATATCACAAATATTTAGCTTACTCGCAACATGTAGCGGGGGAAATATGAATAATTCATCATTTTTACGTAAATTCAAATGTAAATATCATCAGGGAATTGGTATTAGGTGAAAGGAGTGAATTATATCAGATTCTGGCAAATTGAGTGGTGGCAGAGAAAAGTGGCTGTAAGTAGAACTTCCTCTTCTAATTTCTTGCATAGTCAACAGGGCCGCAACTGTTTTCCTGAAAATTCCCTCCCCAGGCAAAGTTATTGCTTCTCTTTCAGCTTGTAGCATTCCTTTTGCTTCCGAAGCGGCGGCCGGGAATACCGTATCCATGATGCATTCACACTCTTTGATGAGCTTTGAAATGAGATCAGTAGTGAAAAATGGTTGTTCAATGACATTCTCGATAAACGGCAAGCGCAAAACACCACCTGTTTGTTTATCGTACTTCTTCACTATCTTGGCCAACCCTGCAGTATTTTCTCCAGGTTATATAGCCTCCGATAGCTTAAACTTTTAGACGAGATAAAAGAATTTACCGGTGTAATTGATGTTGCTGTAATTGATTAGGAGAACCATTTCTCCATGAAAATTGACAATGTCTTTTCTGATTTTCCCCATCTCTTCTGCGCATTCAAACTCTGATGGTTTACTTCCATTTGGTCCCCATGTATCAATCACTCCATCAATCCTCTGTCGCAATTCCTGCATCAATCATTCATTAAAGCCAACTATGAAATAGACATCTGCCTTCTCATTCATTATTAGGATTATACGCAGTGACAAATTCAGCATCCGGCGAGCCATGGTGGTCGCCAATTTTTTTTTTCTTCCATATATTGTTAAAGGATTAAACCCCACATCGAAAAAACATGAAAATATAGACCAACTTATAAGTATTTTGATTGCTCATTTTAATAAGATTAATCTTTTAAGATAGAACTCAAAGTCTTAATAAGGTATCATACCTCGCTAAGTTTTAAGGAACAATTCGATTCGATTAATACTCAACAAATGAGCACACAGATTTCAAGATTGATATGCTCAAACGAACTACCATCTTGCAGAATATGTCAAATGGTAAAATCTCACGTCGAATGAAGATAAAAACATAGACCCACTTATAAGGATTTGATTACTCATTTTAATAAGTTTGACATTTTAAAATGGAACTCCAAGTCATAATATATCTCGAGCATCCGCCCTACCTTAGATGAATTCTTGAAATATATATAAGAAAGTGATATTTTGATTGTTTCTATGGTATTGTCTCTGTCAGTAAAGCCATTCCTACAGTCGGAGAAAACTAAGCAATTTCTTAGGATATCCTCTTGCGAAGGAACGTTTGGCCCCAGAACATAGGAAATATTGGACCCACAATCTACATAATCTATTTTGATATTAATTTCTTGTTAAACTAAAATTAATCGGTAAAATAATATTATACATAAATTTAAAATTTTTCCTTAATTTTAATCACACATTTTTCATCTATAAACTATTTAAAAATACATTTTTTTTTTTGCCCCAAAACATAGGAAATATAGGACCCACAATCTACATAATCTATTTTGATATTAATTTCTTGTCAAACTAAAATTTATTCTTTAATAAAATAATATTACATAAAAATTCAAAAAAATTTCTTATTTTTATTTTTAAGCGCACGCTATTCAAAAATACATTTTTTTTAAACAAAAATGGGCTCAACAACCCCAAAATGTCTAATTTTATATTTTTTCGAAAGCATTTTTAAGCTCAGCCTCGAAACTCGAAATGGTTATTTATGCGACTTGCATGTGATAAGCATGCCGCCAACGTTCACATGAACCAGAATTGAACTCTCCAACTTTCCATAAATTTCCACCTTTCACCGTAGTCATATGTGCTTATGTTTAGCTGTAATTACGACATCACAGTATAATCACTACTTAAATTTACTTTTAAGTCATTCGTATTACTAACATAAATTTCAAATTTACTTTTTTAGAAAGTAAATTTAACAAGTGGGAGGATGAATACCTTATGGCGAATAATGAAATCCTCTTCCTGCTCCATGAAGAAGGCATTGAATTTTTCGATCTCATTGTTCAAGCAGTACATAAATTCCTCCTCGTCGGCCTTCAACAATGGTGGAGCCGGATTAGAAGAAATCAATCTCACAAGTTTCTTCAATTCCTTGTACGTCAAAAATTTATCCCGCCAATCCGGCAAACTCTGTTCAATTTGCTGCTTCAATCTCTTCCCAAACTTCATCGGACTAAAATTGAAGAAAGTGTGTAGTGAAGGCAAGCAATGGGGGGCAGGTTTTATTGGGTAAAAAAGGTGGAATATTTACAAGGGATATGCTTGCTTGGCGTGATGAAGTTGCTGTTAAAAAAAAAGAGTATAAAAGGGAAGTTTGAGCAGTGAGAAATGAAGAATTCCCAGCATATTCGATCGATTAACATATTACCCAAATCAATGACTTTTTGACTGAATTAATTAAAGAGGAAATTAGATTCTACATCTACACTTCTAGTTAGTTGGGGACCCTAATTGAAACATTGAAGAAAAGAATTTTATCCCTTGTTTGAGCCTCATTATTTGGCTAAGAATATATTTTGAAATAACAGATTCATTGAAAATATGTAATTAAAAAATAAGGAATTTTTTAAAATTTGCGTTTAATATTAGTTTATTGAAAAATATGTGATTGAAATGAAGAGAGATAAAAATGCATTTTAAAAATAATGAGAATAAAAAATAGCTTATTAACCTTTTATTTAAATATTTACCATCTAAATTCATACCATAAAATATTTTTTTAAAAAATAATGCGAGTAACAAGCATCACATCTAACCAAATTCATGAAAATAAATCGTATAATTTACTTGAAATACGATTAGCTGAATATACACACTAATAAAGTCATTGTTTGAGTTTCAATTTTTGATATTTATTTATCTTCACACATATATATTCTCTCAATAAAATAATTTTACTAATAAATTTATTATTTGTTCGTACATTTTCTCCAAAAATATTATTTTTTACAAATCTAATGAACTGGGAGCATATTTTTAGTAAAATAATAATTTATTAAACTTGGGATTTTGGAAAAGAGAGATTTTTTCTGCTTAGAATCTTCCTCACATCCCATCCCATGACTAGAGAAAATGAGCTATGCTACTTGTATATCGAGATTGACACCCCAACGGGTCCTCTTATCGGGACACCCCTGTACAAATAGCATTTCCCAGAGAAAAATGTTCTGGTAAGAGGCCAAACGTTTTTACAACTGGATTGGGCCCCACCCTCGGATTCTTGGCCTACAAATTTTGCATTGGGCTCTTCTCTTTCATTTAAGCTCTCTATTTAATTTTAGAGGAAATTACATAAAATCAGGGGTTTAGTTTGACCTTTTTAAAAATCAGGTATATCTTTAAAAAATAAAGTTTGAAGTTTATTTTTGCAAAAATCAGGTGCTATATTAAAACTTTAATTTATCAATCCCGTCTCCACCTTAATTTATCATTCTCGTCTCCTCACCTTCTCCACCTCTCCTCCCGTCTCCACCTAGCGACGCGACTGCCGACGTTCTCGTCTCCTTCCCTTCTATCCCATCTCTGTAAACACCGTCCTTTTCTGTAAACACCGTTCGTCCGTCCTCCTGCAAAAGAAGCGGAGGTGTCACCACTAGAAGATGTGAGAGTTGTGCTGTTTGGTGCTCTACGCTCTGTTTGGCGGCGCTATGTTACACAACGTCGATCTGAGTGCCGCTGTGAGCATCGGTGTCTATGCTCACAACGGCAACTGCATCGTCGGATGGCACTGTGGCGACGCTGATTTGTGTGATTCTATGTGTGTGGAAGACGATGGCGACGCTAATTTGTGTGATTCTGTATGTGTCGAAGCCGATTGTGTTGGTGCGATATGGCGGTGACAATGGTCGGTGGTGCAGGTGGTGGAGGTGGCCGATCTGTGGTGTATGTGTGGGTTCTGTGGCGGTGCTGGAGCTGGGGACTCTTTTGAAATCGATGCTGTGAGATTGTAGTGTGGGTGGATACGGTGGTGGTGGTTGTGGGTGCGTAGGTGGTGGCGACATTACCGGTGTGCATTAGTGTTTGGTGGGTAGATGATGGTGGTGGCGATCGATGGTAGTGCAGGCGGAGATGTTGATGGTGGTGGTGGCGGCGATCGATAATGGTGGTGACGACGGTTGGGCATGGTGTTGTGTGCAGTGTTGGTGGTGGTGTTGTGGTGGTTTGGTGCGGTTGTGGTGTTGATGGTGTTATTGTGGTGGTATGTGCGGTGGTGGTGTTGGTGCGACGTCGACGTCGGCGTTGGTGGGATATTGTTTGTGACCGATTATTTGGTTGATATGTGACCTAGTATTGGGGGTGGGGTGTTTTGGTATATGTGACCAACTATTTGATCACTGTGACTAATTATTAAAACGTGACTTTAAAATTCGATGATCTGTGACCAATAAAATAAATTGTAGTGTATAAAAATTTTAATTTGTGACCTAAAATAATTTGTAATCGATTAATTTGATAAAATGTGACCAGTATATAATTTGTGACTCATAAGGATGTATATATGACCATGAATTGTATAATTGTGTTTTAATATATTTAATTAATTAACAATTGCCTAATTTTTGCAATTTTCAAACTTAATGCATGAAAATTGATTTAGTGATAGTTAATAGCCGATGTATCAACTCTTCCCTTAATTTTAGATGACTGTTAATTATTTTGAATACATTAGTTTTATGAACTAAAACCATTTTATTTTATTTTTTCCGTGCCAAATCCAACTAAATTTCAATTGCAACTGAAGAAAACTTAGCTCGATTAAAAAATTTCCTCAAAAGGAGGAACTAGTTGTTGAGCTCTTTTAAAATTGTTTAATTAAAGATATTAATAAATTTTATTAACAAATATAGATATTGGTTTTAACGAACAAATTACACAGTCATCGTCCATGAGAAAAATCTAATAATTACAAATAAGTTATCGATTCTAAACCTTGAAAAGTTTCACTTAGTTTTCGTTAAAATATGTGAACAACGATTACTAAAAATAAAAAAATTATTCCTGCACTTTGTTCCCAATCCAATGCTATTCACTAGCTGATTTAAATAAGAACACCATTTTATTCAGATGAACTTAATATAAATAATTATCAAACATCAAAAGCTAGAAAGTAATCCCAATTAGCTCTTAATTCAATTAATTATACACGATTAGCAATCATTATCTATAAATATTTCATCTTGGTGGGCCGAGCCAGCAATTAACGAACCTACCAAGCAAGAGTATCATTGACTGGGTGATAGAACCTTTGCTTCTTGGCTAAACCTCCATTGATATCTCACAGTCAATCTTCAACCGCACAACCCTATAAGAAGGAAAATAAGAATATTATGACATAAATGTAGGAACTTCCATTCCCAACCTGGTGATGTTCTCCTGGGTTTAATTGTGTGTGTGTTGGGAGGGGATGCCAATCATGCAGCTAAGTGAGATGTCCCAATCGGGTAGGTAATGCATTGAGTTAAGTTCCACGAGCTGGACTCGAATAAAGACAAATAGATCTTTGGATTCTAGCCCGCACACCCAGGTGGAAAATGCTAGCGAAGATGAAAATTTGGTAACTTACCTAGTTTCGTGTCCTCAATCTGTAAATCGTATAATTTCACCAGGATGGGATGTGTCTTCCAACAGATGACAGTACATCAGGTGCATGGGCATCGTCACAACATCGTCTTCCCTCTGTAAAATCCACACAATGTGCTCTTGCTCACTATATGTCCCGTGCAATTCAGTCATCATGGCAAAGCTGGTACTCAGACTGCAATAAAAGGGAGGAAGAGCGACAACAAAGGAACTAAATGATTAATCCCTTCATTCCACTCTGCACGTCTTCATTCCCTGTTGAAGCTACCCAAAATAACATCCCCTTTCCGAAAGGAACAAATTCTCAAACCCCACTGCCCCAAAATATCCTCAATTAAATGATTGCTGTTCATTGTAAGAATTCATTTTATCTAAAAGGCTTCTCTCATGCACTCTCTCATCCTCGGTCCTCTTCCACCAGATAATAACCACCTGCCCTTCGAAACTATTGCAGCAACCACTGCCATTGCCACCTCCCCAGACATCCACTCTTCCGCTTCTCTCGCCCTCAACCACCTTACAGTCATTGCTGCGACCATCTTGGGAGAGCTCAATTTTGTGCCTCCAATACCCCCATTATCAACATGGCCAATCCCCAATCTCTTGCGAACCACCATTGGTAAGATTGTACCTTACTGCAAATCTTTAACCACTAGCCACTTCCTGAGATTGTAATTCAAGATCCAATCTCAACAAGCAGAATGACAATCCAAGGCCTTCCAAATCTCTCTCTATATTCTAGGTTCACACAGAGAAACTATGCCAATCTTCCAATTTTATCATTTCCCATAAAATTTAAACAAAGAAAAGCCCTTCCATCATTTCTAAAATCTTCACTCTTTCATTTTCCTTGATTCTTTTTCTCTGGAGTAAGTTTGGAATCTCTAATCAGGTTTATCAATCATTGCTGATTTTGTATTATATAGGCATACAACCTTAACATCGTTTAATTTNTGATGACTAGGGGGTTCATGCTCTTTGGAGCTTTTTTATGCTATTAGTCATTCAGTTCAGATTAAGTTTAAAGACAAATAGATCTTTGGATTCTAGCCCGCACACCCAGGTGGAAAATGCTAGCGAAGATGAAAATTTGGTAACTTACCTAGTTTCGTGTCCTCAATCTGTAAATCGTATAATTTCACCAGGATGGGATGTGTCTTCCAACAGATGACAGTACATCAGGTGCATGGGCATCGTCACAACATCGTCTTCCCTCTGTAAAATCCACACAATGTGCTCTTGCTCACTATATGTCCCGTGCAATTCAGTCATCATGGCAAAGCTGGTACTCAGACTGCAATAAAAGGGAGGAAGAGCGACAACAAAGGAACTAAATGATTAATCCCTTCATTCCACTCTGCACGTCTTCATTCCCTGTTGAAGCTACCCAAAATAACATCCCCTTTCCGAAAGGAACAAATTCTCAAACCCCACTGCCCCAAAATATCCTCAATTAAATGATTGCTGTTCATTGTAAGAATTCATTTTATCTAAAAGGCTTCTCTCATGCACTCTCTCATCCTCGGTCCTCTTCCACCAGATAATAACCACCTGCCCTTCGAAACTATTGCAGCAACCACTGCCATTGCCACCTCCCCAGACATCCACTCTTCCGCTTCTCTCGCCCTCAACCACCTTACAGTCATTGCTGCGACCATCTTGGGAGAGCTCAATTTTGTGCCTCCAATACCCCCATTATCAACATGGCCAATCCCCAATCTCTTGCGAACCACCATTGGTAAGATTGTACCTTACTGCAAATCTTTAACCACTAGCCACTTCCTGAGATTGTAATTCAAGATCCAATCTCAACAAGCAGAATGACAATCCAAGGCCTTCCAAATCTCTCTCTATATTCTAGGTTCACACAGAGAAACTATGCCAATCTTCCAATTTTATCATTTCCCATAAAATTTAAACAAAGAAAAGCCCTTCCATCATTTCTAAAATCTTCACTCTTTCATTTTCCTTGATTCTTTTTCTCTGGAGTAAGTTTGGAATCTCTAATCAGGTTTATCAATCATTGCTGATTTTGTATTATATAGGCATACAACCTTAACATCGTTTAATTTTCATCGTCTTATTTATGTCTCTGTTTTGTATCATCACTGATCCAAGCATCAGCTTGGTTTTGATGATTCTAATGAATGGAAGATGATGCTGGAGATGTTTTTGGGGGTTCTTTTGAAAGAAGTTTTAGATATTAAGGGACGTTCCAAAGGTTGTGCTAGGTTGGGTGGGGGCAGCAGTTCTAAGATGTTAACTCTCAGAGACATCACCAAGTACCTTAATATTCAAAATCAGAGTCCTAATAATTAGGATCCATCAAATGACCAATGCTCGGAACAATCTTAGGAAGTAGTCTACAGGGGGGCTTAGCAAGTGTGTCATCATCAGGAAAGCACGTAAGTTCACTCTGCAACATTGAATAAGCATCTGCAAATGCCTGCACCACACAATGCATTCAATAAAACCAAGCAAACATCAATAGCTGAAAATCATAGTGCAAAATATCAGGAAAAAGATAGATTCTTCCCATCTGAGCAAAGCTACCCTGCTAAATATTAAAATTTTAATAATATCAATTGGCCACGAGAGTTAACAGAAAACACGAATCAGCCCCAAGAGTTCAAGAGGCCGAGATGAAAACAATAGCTGACCAATTTTTCAACATCAATGAGAAATATTATGACCTATAAATACTTGGCATCACGTTGTTAAGATAACAAAGATTTTATGGCAGAGAAGTCTCTCAGTACATAACTCCCCCTTACATAGATAACAGAAAATAGCATGCCATGCACACGTAACGTTCAGGAAGAGAGCCAAAGTCTCACGGGTCTGTCCAAATGAATTTGTGCATAAACTAAGAAAGATAAACTCTCTGATCAATTCCGACATATGTAGATATTCACCAGCTAGCAGAACTTTACAACAAATAACTAGCTGTTCAATGAATTCGAATACAAGCTATTGAATTGACAAGACGATTGATTGACCCATTCTTAATTTAAATGTCAAGCTCCAAAAACCTAACTTTCAAATCAAGTTACAATTTTTTTGCTTATATCTTTGAAGAGGAATTCAATATTGGATGAAGTTGGGATGTCCAGGAATGAAAGGAACCGCAATATTAGGACAAAATTAACTTCCTAAATTTAATTCTTTCGATGAGAAAATAAAGAATGTTCATTTTAAGAATATCAGCTGACCTTGATACATTGATGTACGCGAAAACAGTTTCGTCCAACATTATTTGTCGGAAAAAGAGGATCATCAATGTAAAGTGGGTCGATACTGCAAAAGTTAAGTAGTTAGGTAAAAAGAAAACAGTGAAACCTCATGAAATATGGATCTATAAAAACAAATCAAATTAAATTTTTTTTTTGCTTTACCTGCACCCTCGTTCCCTAGTTAGGTATAATCCACTTCCCTGTACTGATATACGCATTTGACGAGAGTCAAAGACATTCCTGAAGTAAATGGTTCAGATCGTCAATTAAGGCTGGGAATTTCCTCTAAATATGAAGGTAGATAGTAAATAAAATTGTAATAGACTAGAAATGTAGGGTTGACTAATCCATCAATAACATATATGGAGGATGTAAAAGAAGAGTAATGCTGAACAAGTGGATAGAAAATTAAATATCTTCTACTAAACTTTTCCTTACCCAAAGAAATAGAGAAAGTCAATCAGGAGATATCCATAATTCTGCAAAAAAAAAAAAAAATGACATCAATTTATTAGCATACAAATTTAAACTTAAACATGGATCCATTACAACTATCTGCTAAGTTCAAGTTCAAAATCCAAATGAAACAAATGGAAGTCACAGGTCATGCAAGTAATACTGGAGCTTGGTTGCAGAGTTATGAGAGCAATACATACTAGATAGACTTGCATAACATAGTTCAGAATGTGGTATAGGATGAAAAGATACGATACAAACACAAGGACATGAAGCACTAGCCAATCCCATATCGAACAATTGGATCTATTTTAGGGGGAACCGCAAGAAATGCAATGTTATTACCTAGACCAGGTTTACATGGTTGGGCACACGTAACAATTGCAAACATTTATGAAACATGGAAAAGTTGCAGAACAGAAGTCTGGCAAGGTTGCCACTAGAAGGGGATGATTACAAATTGTAGAAACCAGAGATCAAATACGTCCTCTCCCAATCTTACATGTAGAATTAAGCTGAAAATCTGGCCAAAGAAGAACATAAAAATTGTCAAAATATCACGAGGCCAAGCACACAGAAGATGCTTCGACCTGATTTTTACTTGCACAGGGAGGTGGTATTTACTGTGCCTAATTTGGATCTTTTATTATTCACTCACTCTTCTTAAAAATACAATGATGGAGACTATGAAGAAATTAACATTCAGATTTAGTATTTAAACGAAGAGCCAAAAAAATTTAATAGGTATACATCCAGCAGAAAAAACTTCAAAATTCAGGAGATCACAAGAAGGTTAGGATTCTTCAACTCCTAAAACTTGAGTCACTTGCAACAAAAGATTGCTTTTGAATTTTGAGATGAAATCTGAGGATTGATATTTTAAACAAAGAACCAAAAAAATTAAAAAGGTATACATCCAACAGAAAAGACTTCAAAATTCAGGAGGTCACAAGAAGGCTAGGATTCTTCAACTCCTAAAACTTGAGTCACTTGCAACAAAAGATTGCTTTTGAATTTTGAGATGAAATCTGAGGATTGAGATAGTGCTAACGGACCAGGTAACAGACCAGAGGGAACCTCAGCAAGGGAAAGTCTGTGCCTCTTCCCAGGCACAATTTTAGTTGCTCAATGTCCTTCTAGGCACAGTATATGTAAATTGTAAGTCATGCTAGACTATACTCCATATATCCTAATAAACATAGTCCCTCTTTGGTTTAGCTAAAAAAGTTGATAAAAATCTAAGTCAAAGTCAACAATTAATTTTAACCACACATTTCATAGGACCTACATGTTTTATCAACTTTTCAACCAAACATTTAATTAACTTTTATCAAAATCTACTAAAAATCTGAATTTTAGCAAAACCAATCAGGGCTAAAGTATTTTGTGGACATATTTTTTTTGTCACAAAAGAAAAAAATGTCGAAATAACAGTAAATAGTAAGACAAATTGATGTAGTACATAATCATGATTAGCATTTTCCTACAACAATTGTGATTTATTTTTTCTAGTTTCATTTTCTAGTTCTAATAGGTTTTATTTTTTTATTCTTATTTCTTATTTAGAATATAATTTATTTTCTTTATTGATCAGAATATGATTTCTAATTAATTTTGGACTTTATTAGTTTCCTTATTTTAATTTCCTATTATTAGTAGAAGTAGGAAATAATTCTGCCTATAAATATAGAAGTATTATACACTTTTTTGATAACATCAACTATTATAAACGCTTCCACACCAAAATTTGGTATCAGAGCAAGGAAATTGCTTCAAGTTGTTGTCTGACTATGGTCATGGTGGCAGTCGAACCGTCGACGACTAACGGAGGCTCAACAAACTCGAACAACAAATCGAGGGGATCGATGAAACCCTTCATAATATCATGCAGATGCTAACTGCGTTCAGTCTTGAAAGGAATCGCGAACCTATGGAAAAGCAAGCTGTGAAGAATTTGCAGACTTTAACTGCTATGAATATTGGTTGTTTCAACAAGATTAAAACACAACAAGTGGCTAGAGAGTTTCCTCAAGTCCTAGCTAAGTTTGAATACATGCAAGTTATTAAGGATTCTATGAAGGTTTATCAAGATATAAAATAGTCCAATTTGAAGTGCAAGAAGATTTTTAGAACACGGTGAACCATCAACAATAAAAATATGCAAGGTGATAATAAAGCATGAGAGTAGTGAGAACTTAGTGTCCAAAGCATTAGTGAAAGCTTTAAATTTGAAGAATGAAAAATACCCATCTTGCTATCAAACTTCACAGGGTAATAAATTCAAAATATGGAGGTATGTAAAATTTCATTTTCTCTTAGAAAGTATTACAAAGATGAGATTATATGTAACGTGGTAGAAATGGACGATTATCATATACTTTGGGAACAATCATGGTACTATGATGTAGATGCCACCTATAAAGGTCGAGATAAAAATAGGTATGCATTTCAGTGGTATGATAAGTTTGGGTAATGTGACGGGCAATTTGTGAGTACTAGTGTAAGCAAAAAAAAAAAGAATGATGAAGTTAAAAAGATGTAATTCAAAATAATCAACATGTTACCATCCATAATACTAAAACAAAAAAAGAAAAGCATGTGCAAGTTGAAAATCCGAGACTTGCTGATTCCTTGTATATGAAAACTTCAAGATCGAGCCGCACTCCAAGGATGAACAAGTTGAAGATCAGAAGTGTCCAACAGGAGTGGAAGAAATTAAACTTTTCATTTACGAAGGAGTCAAATGTGAAGATTGTCAAATTGAAAATAAAAATTGTCGACCTTTTCTACAACTTCAGTTTCAAAGAATTGCATAAAAATAAGAAAAGCATGGACGATGAGAATTTTAGACTGTGTACCAGTTCTTTTGTATTGAAGAAAGTATCACTAAACATTATAACAGAAGGTGAGAAGTATGAAGAATTGAAAATAGCACCTACTCAAGAATGAGAAATCGAATCAAGCTTCGTTTATGAAGGAATGTCGTGTACAAATTATCCGTGAAGAAAATATAACAAGCACAATAGGAACAAAGCTGACTTTGAATAATGCAATTGAAGAATATAATGGTGTTAGCACATCAAGAAATTGTCATTTTTCAATATCGGTATTTACAGAAATTTTTTATTACTTTCATCCCGATTTATTTTCTTTTCTTCAACCAAACTCGAGGACGAGTTTTTTTCAAGGGGAGAGATTAATGTAGTACATAATCACGATTAGTAGTTTCCTACTACAATTTTGATTTATTTTTTCTAGTTCTAATATGTTTTATCTTTTTATTCTTATTTCTTGTTTAGAATATGATTTCTTTTCTCTATTGATTAGTATAAGATTTCTAATTAGATTTGAATTTTATTAGTTTCCTTATTTTAGTTTCATATTATTAGTAGAAGTATGAAATAATTTTGTTTATAAATATAGAATTGTACACTTTTTTGATAACATCAACTATTATAAACGCTTCCACACCAATTCATAGTTGACTTTAAAGGATGCAACTGAAGAATATAACGATGCTTATCAAGCACATCATGAAATTGAAATTTCTTCAATATTAGTATTGCTAGAAATTTTTGAGTATTTTCCTCCCGATTGATTGACTTTCTTTTCTTCGACCAAACTCGAGGATAAGTTTTTTTTTCAAATGGGAGAGATTGATGTAGTACATAATCATAATTAGTAGTTTCCTACTACAATTGTGATTTATCTTTTCTAATTTCATTTTCTAGTTATAATAGGTTTTATCTTTTTATTCTCATTTCTTATTTAGAATATGATTTCTTTTCTTTATTGATTAGAATAGAATTTCGAATTAGATTAGGATTTTATTAGTTTCTTTATTTTAGTTTCCTATTCTTAGTAGTAGTAGGAAATAATCTTGTCTATAAATATAGAAGTATTGTACACTTTTTTGATAACATCATCTATTATAAACGCTTCCGCACCACAAATAAAGATTACTTCTAAACACATTTTCATACATTCTGATGACAATTTGGCATGCACCCTGTCTCCAAGAACATGAGAAAAAAGAAAAACACAATGGACTGTGAGATTAACAAAGTGGAGTTGTAACTCTCTTAGAGGCATCAAAGAGGGCCAGCCTGTCCCGTCCAGAGAGACGAATATTCAACGTCTGATTCTCCAGTTGCTCAGCCTTTTTTAATGTTCTTTTTTTTTCTCTCCAGAAAATTACCCCTCGCCCTGCCCCAGCAAAGAAACTTAAAAACCTGCTGGACCTAGAGGCCTGGCACAAGTAGTGCCACCTAGTAATTTTTATTTTTTTGAAAAAAAGAGGAGGAAAAGGAAAAATTATAAGAAAACATGGATATTATTTTTAGCACTGCCATAGCATCGCTAACATAATAACATATGAAACTTGAAACCACAATAGATAATGACAATTAGAAACATGCACATTAGAAGGATATATTAAACATTCACAAAGATAAAATATGTTCAAATAAGTGTTAGCTACTATCATACTTGATTGATAGGCCGGCCATGATGGTGCTCATGCTGCAGAAAACGTGTGATTAACAGTATCTGTCCAACAAAGAATAGGTAAGAAAATCAGCAAGTATAGATATTTTAAAAAAAAGTTTCTAAAACAAAAGTTCATCAAAAAGTCAATACGAAGATGAAAACTGAAAGAGGTGTCGCCACTCTGCAGCCTTCATATGATTTTATATCAAAGGAATAAAAAACCATACAGTAAACTGATAGGGAAATAAAGGCACGGTTTTTATCACTTTTGAAGCATTCACAAATGCACATGCAAGCAGATGTCACCACCTGAAGTCAATCATTAATCAGAATGCTGGTCAATCCATGCACCAGGATCAGCTACAGGAACTATGACCATGGTTTCTATATGAATCTGTTCTCCAGGTCAGTCGAACAGCCCCAGACACACAGGTCAAGTTAATGATTCTCTAATGCAGTTTCGAGATTCAACAATCCAGCAACACCACCAAATTATTTATATTCTTAAAGTGCTAGAAAGAACCATGTAGATTACTGGCAAATACGTCATTGTCAAAGGTAATACTTCACATGCAGACTTCATATATACCAATGACCTTTTGTTCTCTTTTTAGGGTAGCTTTATATTCTGATTTTCTTACTAATTCAAGGAAAAGATTTGTCTTCTATAGAGAATCTCAAAGTAGGCATGCCAAAAGACACAACTTCCAGATTTTCCACAAAACAACCAAAATAATATCTTAACACACAACTCAAGAACGTGGGGTAAATAGATGAGCATATTCTTACCAGGCAATATGAACTTAAACCACCTGAATATGATTGGTCTAGGCTACGATCTGCCAAGAACTGTTTTAGCACCAGAGCAAGAGGAGTTGCAGCAGGAAATTGTTCAGTAATCTCTTTAACCTAAATTCACAACTCACGGCATCCGAATGAGAGATTGAACATAAATTATATTGAAATTTGATTCCAAAATTCTCAGAAACATTCAAGTATTAAGATCCAGGAATGAGATCTAAGATATGGATTTGAAGACTGCAATAAAAACTTCCCCATAAATGATTACCAGCACAGTAGTCTGTAGTCCAGTATGTGATGGAGACTTAAAACTGATGTCAAGACGAACTAATTTGACGCCACCATTGCTATCTTTCACAAGCTTGCTCCACTTTGGTGAAGTAGAGACCTCGGAACTAGCAGAATCAGCCTGAAAAAGGTTGCCTTGTTCACCAGTCCCCTGGTGTGCTTTCAGCATCAGACTATTTGACATAGTAGAAGAAACAAGATCATGTGGAACTTCCACCACAAGCATGATGATAGGTATCTAAAAGCAATAGGAAGGTGAAACAAGAAAAAAGGTATCCAAGATTAGCTTTTCCTCATTTGGACCTCACTATTACGAGGAATCTAAGATACATAGAAAAAAAAATGAAGTAAAGAAAGAAAGAAAGAAAGAACAGAAAAGATGAATTCATAAGTAGCATTACAGCAGTATTTTCCACAATCTTGAGAGAATCACTTTTGACCCACTCTTGGTTCGCAAGATATCTAGCAGCATGCTGCAAGGAAAAAGGGCCATTATAAGCTAAAAAGCCAAATAAACTAGATTTATATAGAGATGGAAATGTCGGAAAACATTTTCTAACAAAAGAATGAAAAAGAATTTCCACAAATGCTAAATTCATGCAGAATAGAACATCAGAAAGAATTTGGAAAGGACAACTGTGGCGTGGCAGGGAAACAAAGTATTATAAGAAAGTCAGTCCCAAAGGGTCAAAGAGCACCCTCTAGTTGAAGAAAATACCACCAACCTCACATGTAGAAGGGAAAACGAACTGCACCTCTAAACAGGGTCAAAAGGGAATGTGAATCAAGGGCTTGTGATGTAAAGATTTTCTCCTTCGCATTTGCTTCCTTTTCTCTTTTTTAGTCGGAAATCAAACAAAAAAGTACTTCTTTCATCTTAGTCTTGAGGAAGCCAGGAGGATTTCAGACCCCCAACTTTTTCCCCCAACAACCCTCAAAAGAGCATCATAAGTCCTTTTATCGAATTTTCAGTTTTCTTATTTAATTCTTTCCTATTAAGTGATTACATCACCATTTGAGATTGTCCAGGTGCACTGTGGTTATAATTGTCATTAATGATGAGAAATAAAGGTGATGCTGAATTGCCGAAGCTCAATAATCTTTTATTATTCAAACTGGATGAGTTTATATGGCATTCTCAACAACAACATGCAATAAAACAAATAAAAAAGGAATCGGACAAGACAGTGTTGACAATGGTTGCAAAATATTTAATTTACTAGAACCTTTTAGAGGTAAAACTGGATCAAAGAAAATTGAATTCGTGTAACCAACCCCAAGTTCGTTGGGAAAAGGCTTATCTTCTACCTGTTTTTTTTGTTGTGGAAAAGGCAATACTAATTATCGCATCTCAAAATGAGACTAAAAGGCAGGTTGACCTATCTCATGTCACATCCTATCTTTTAGGGATACACCATTCATTCTGATGGAAGCAAACATGAACATGGGATTCTCCTCTCCGCTGACGCATGCTCGGCAGAGCTAAGCTGTCTCAGCATACCTATATTCGCCTTTAAAAAATTCTTCAGATCAACAAAATTTTAATCCAAGGTAAGTTGCCACGTAGAGAAACCAAATAACCAAGTCCTTGAAACAAAGAAAGGTATTCAAACATCTTTTGCGGGATGAACAATACACGAGTACAATACCTAGCATGATCGGAAGCACTCCTATGATGAGACACCTAGTAGAACTGAGACGAGTATTGTTCAAGACACAAAACTTTGTATTATATTCTAAGAAGCCAAAGTATAACCCATTGCTCAAACTCTATTGCTTCAGTTTCGTGACCTAATTTGTTTTTGATGATACCAACAATATGGGCAAATTCAACTTAAATGGACCTAAACGTATGAATAGATTCGCCCTAAGCTGCCTTCACAATATTCAGCAAACTTGAGATTGATTTCTCAAACTTTTGACTATTTGAGTCAGCAAAGAAGAATTCAATTCTTCCACTTATGGGTTATGTGAAGACAAGAGCAGGAAGATGATCTGAACACAGGTATCATCTTGCCAAGATCGATTTTCCAAGCAAAAGTAGAATTTTCTCAGTCATATAACACGAGATCAGCCTTATGTCATCCTGCATACCTGAAAGCAAGTTTCTTTGATGCCATTACGACCCTCCAAGATCCCTGCTTCTTTAATAGGTTCCTGAAAATTGAATGAAAATGATGTTTCTTTTCTTTGATACTTCTTCCTAAATCTATTACAAAACATATAACCCAAATGAACTTATTCTTACCAAATTTCTCACAGGAGGAAGACAAACCACAAGGTCCACGTCACTCGATGGAAGGGACAATCCAGTAGCATTTGAACCAAAAACATTTGTCCTAGAACGAGGCCACAAGACTTGGAGAGAACGTGCAACACACTTAACAGCCCAGTTGATATAAGGCTTTCTGATCAAATTCTCAGCAGCAACCTAACATATTGTAGCAGATTGCAAATTATCAGTAATCTTGCAACACAAATGAAACATATAAAATATAATTTTACCATGAAAAATAAATTCAAATGTTAGCACTTAGCAGCATTAAATCCTAAAAACAAGACATGAAAACAGTCCAGTATCACACCTGCTTGCAGAAAGAGTTGATTTCATCATGGAGAGTATTATGAAACAGTGACAGAGCAGCCTTGCGAGTGGAACAGTTCTGCGGTTCAGGTGGTTGCAAAGGAAATGCAATATCTGGCTAAGGTAGACATGTTTTCATTGAAATTAGCATTGAAATAGTGAAGAAAGAAAAAATTCACAACCGTGTTAGAAGGATGATTATAAATGATGAATGTAAGTACATGTTCTTGATCCCGAGCTAGCTGGGAAATTGCAATAAGCCTATCCTGTAGCAATGCTCCTGCTAAAGGCTGCGTCAACTGACGGGCCGAAAGGTTTTTGTTTCTCCAAGAAGGCCAAATGACTTCACTACCATTCATGGGTAAGCAAGTTTCTTCAAAATTGACACCATCATGGAACCAACCTTTGACACCCCAATGCCTTGGGCTGGAGCTACCAGATCGAACAGTAGGAAAACCTTTGTGTTTTCTGGAATCACCAACAAGAGATGGAGGAGGCGGATGAGGGGCACGTGGAACACATAGGACTACGGGAGAAGGTGGCCTCTTAATTCGAGGTTGTTCCCGCCTGTTAGGTGGAACACAAGGGCTTTTTCTATCATAACTTTGCTTAAAATCCGATCTAGATCTTTCCCTCGACATATTTGGGATGATTATTGGCCTCAAAATGGGATATGGAAGTGAATCTCCAGTTTTCGCTTCTCCATCACTAGGCATATTGGGTATAGATCCGGAGACAATCTCCTCGCCATCCACATCGTTCATTGCTGATGAGGAGTGCAGAACTTTGCCACTGATATCACTACCAGGAATAACATAGCCAAGAGTTCCAGGTCCCAGAGGATCAAAGGGAGAGCAAAAGGAAGCAGCAGAAGGTGAAGTCAGTCCATTTGTACTATAAGACGAGGAGAAGGCAACCATATCATCAACAGCCCTACTCATATCAGCTTCTCTACATGCCCAAGAGCTATCGTCTGAACAAAGTGAGGGAGGACGTGAGAAACTAGTCCCTGGATGATCAGAAGGATTCCAGTACATCACGCCTCCACCAAAGTACTGATTACAATCCAGCGCAGAAACTGCATGTACTTCTAACTCTTCTTCTGACATCCAGTGGTTGTCATGCTCATCCACTGGTTCCTGAGAATTTGTAACATTGGACATGTCCATGAATTCGCCAGAAAGGACCCTCTCATCCTCTGAAGTAACTGGACAGCACTGCACATGTTGAGCAGTGAAGCGTTGAAGAAGTGAGGACTGTCGTCTTGAGATAAAATCAGAATCATAATTGCAAGTAACTGATGGGGATAGTCTACTGACACCATGCAACACGGGAGGCCAATCTAAACTCATTGGCAGATGTCGAGATATCACTCCACTATACCTAGTGTCAACAGAAGAATTTCTTACTTGTACATTTTGTATTTGGTGAAAATGATTTTTCCAATTGTGACCAACATCGAGATGCAATCTATCAGTGGCAGTAGGGAGATGAGTATTAGCAGAAGGATGAATAGTAGCTACATTGGGCCACTCATAAGAGATGTATGCTGATGAACTTGTGGCCCCGACATTACCCATACTTCTTTGCTCCTGAACCCGAATAGTTTTTCCTTCTGTCTTACTACCTGCTGTTAGTTTCCCTAGAAAACCCGTCTTTTGGTAAATTCCATGTGAATGTGCATAATTTCTTCTGTCAATAACTTCACCACACATATCATCATTATCTTCAACCACAGGCCTAACAGGAGTAGCATCAGAATCCACGTCATCACTCGGACAACCAACCCTGGCAGTTTCGGTATCATTTTGGACCACTCTGTCTGAGTTTTGATGGTGTTCCAAACCAAGACTATCACTGACTTCAGCAGAAGAATCACGTGTCTCCTCACATTGTGCCATTACTGTACTTTCACAGCAATGATCTGGATTTACTTCAGAGCTGTCAATCCCAGCTGCAACATTGTTCGAAAAGTTCTCGATAGTTCTATTCCCAGGGGTCCAGTGAGCCATGGAGGGCCCATCTTGAGAATTAACAGAAACAGCGGAAGCTATAGAGCTTCTAGAATGATAACTTGCAACTTCTGAGCTAGGGGGGCTCGAGCTTTTGAGCTTTTTCTTCTCTTTCCTACTCTTCTTAGGAGCACTTCGTACATTTCCATTATTTAATCCTTTAACAGGTCCCTGGTCACGGTCAATCAGTTACAAAACATTTCTATCATTAACAGAATTAGACTCCGTTTGGCAAATTTATAAATGAATATATAAAGAGGAATAATAGTGAGCTCACAAAACGTACGGATAATAAATGAGTAGTTATGAATGTGAGGTTGAAATTAATGTTTGACTTTGACTAAGTTTATAAATTGATTTATAAATTGGTTGCCTAACGGAGGCTTTATGTTTTAATATGAAAAAAGAAAAGCACAACCATGGCATCTGTCGACGCGAGATTCCCTCTAGCAATAACTTCCTTCGGAACTTCACCATCAAATTTGTTGGGCTGTCTAATATCTCCATTGCCATTATACACCTGCCCATATCCATAAAATTGTAGTATCTTGGAAACATTTATGGATTCAAGTATGAAAGGTCTAATTATGTACATAAATTCAAGAAAAAGATACTGAGGAGATGAAGATATACCTGAGTAGGTTCAACAAGGTTTCGGTTATCTGTACAAGGTCTTGGAACAGGGTTCGAATTTTTACTGCGCTTTTTACCCTTTTTCTTATGATTAGTGGAAACAGCTGGCTCCTTAAATTTATTAGAACTCCAATTTCCCTCCTCAAGTAGCTCAATTTTCGTGCAATCAAGCGAAACAACCATGAGCATCTCTCTCAATTTTCTTAATATAATGTCAGAAATGCTATTTGCAGAGTCCAATGAAGTAAAAAATAGTTTTTCATGATCATACGCACCATGCTGAAATGCTAACAACATAGTACAGATAACCTGAAGAATGTACAAACTTTTAAACACAGAGTTCAATGGAGAAGAATTTCCAGAAACTGGTGCAGAATTTGTATTCCATTTAATTTTAGAATCTGTTCCTTTGAGTTTAGCAATGTCCCTTCCACCCTTAAAAGTAGAATTACATCTCGATGGCTGCTCGCCGCAATAATAGTAGGGCCACATTTTGTCTTCTAAGATGCAATCTTTACCCTTCAACATTACTGGTGCCTGTGATCACAATCATGAGATATTGAACCCTACTTACAACAAGAAAGAGATAACAAAAGGTAGAAACAGAAAGCAAGTATAAGTCAATTTGTAAATAATTCCACAGAAAAAGATTTTCAATATGGTTGCTAACTGACAAAAAAAGAAACTATGCAGAAGGATTCCTAGTTATCTGCTCTATAGAGTTTGCATCAGCTTCCCACTCTAAACATGATTACAAATTCTATAATTAACATCAATTCCACATATCAGAATGTCTCACGCCACATATTTTAATGCTGTGAACTAAAGAAATCAGTAGTAAATACACACAAAAAGAAACAACAAAACAAATCCGTAACAAAAACTAAATAGAAGTACCAAAGATTTTGTCGCTTTTCCCAAGAAAGTGCAAAACACCTTCTTCCTGATAGTGTCATCCAATTTCTCCCACCAATCCACACACCCTTTCTTCCTCCAAAACACATTTGCAGCCATGCCAGATTCACTCAACCTATCCTTTAACTTCGCCCCCCTTTTCTTTCCATTATTACAGTTAAACCATGCTAACTTCAAAGTCACCTCCATTCTGTTGGCAATGAACTCCTCCAAACTATAATATCCTTTTGCTTTCAACCATTTCAGCTCCACCCATTCTCCCGCCATCTCCCCCTCCTCCCCTCCCCTCAAAAACTCCCCACCCGAAACTCCATCCATTATTTCCACAAATCTATTCACATCCTCCACGAATTCTTCAATTACACCTATCGCATTTAGACTAGTCCCCAAAAATTCATTTCCCACTTCATTCTTTTCCCCTTCTTTTGAGCTGAATAACTTAACAGAATCATAAATTAAACGTTCTGCCTCATTCGACTGCGCAACTCTCAACAGAAGCCCCTCCAACTTGCGATAACACAAGGTGGGAAGGGTAGAATTGTCTTTTTCACATGTGGTAGGGAGGTCAGGGAGAATAATAAACCGACCTGGGCCGTTTAACTGGAGCTTCTCAAGCATTTCCAGCAGGATCTTAATGAAGTATGAGTCAACCGTTGTCAAATAGGCCCGGCGGTGGTGGACCGAGAGAGATGAGAACCATTTGAGGATGGCGGGTCGGTGATTCGGGGGATTCGGTTTCGGTTTCGGTTTCGGTTTCGGGTTCGGGTCAGATATTTTGGAGTGGTAAAGAGAGACGTGGGCTGTGAGGGAATCGAGGAGTTGTTGTTTCGAATTCATTGGGAATTTGAAGGTATGGAACTGGAAGAGGTCGTGTAATGGAGGAGGAGGAGGAGGAGAAAATAATGTACACGAAAGGAAGGGAGAGAGGAAAACGGGGAAGTAGAAGTCGACAAATAATTGTTCTAATTATTATTTATAGAAGAAAAAAGAAAATAACGTATCTCCTCAAACTATTCAATATGTATTAAAAGGTCCTCAATCTATTGAATACGTAGCAAATAGATTCTCAATCTAATATTTTTGCAACCTCGATCAACAACGAATTATGCCCCTATTTGGTGTATAATAAAATTAAATTTTTAATAAATTTTGATAAAAATTTATGAAATATATGGTTGAAAAATTGTGAATCTCGTAGTATTTTGTTAAATTAATTATTAATTACTTCAAATTTTAATTGGATTTTAATCCAAACCGAACAAAGGCTATTTTTTTCTTTTCATGTTTTTTATTTATTTAAAGTAAACCATTTTATTAAATACTTGAGTATTTAGCCATTGTTTGAGATCCATTCTTCAAAAATATGTTTTTTATTTCTTGTTTTTAGTTACACGTTCTTTAATAAAATAATATTACACATAAGTTCAAATTTTTTTTTATTTTTCAAACATACATTCTCTAAAATATAACTATTCTAATGGAACCCCAAAAAAGGGCTTAAATAGGTTCTAAAAGGGGATATAACCTTGATATGAAGATAAAGGCTCAATCTTTCCAAGCCTATAGAAGCCTTGTGATGCTTTCCTATTCCTAGTATTATTTTATTATTCAAGTATACTTAAATAAATAAAGCAATGCATAACATGAAAACTCATAGGAACTCTTTACATGTTTTTGAAATCTTTGATTTAATAAAAATTCTTGAAATCATAAATACCTCAAACAAAAATTTCTTTGTTAGGCCAAGAAAGCTAGGTTATTAGGTTGGTTTGGGCTAGTGTGAATTTTTTGTTAAGACTTATTTCATTTCTAAATTTTAGCTGTTGAGTATTTTGTTGGACTATACTCCCAAATAAGAAAATACAAGTTAGACAATAGTTGTGCTATATGTACATAATAATTTATATACACATAATACGATGAGATATGCTCGACTGCTCAAGTAAAAATTCTTCAGTCAAATAAAAAATCCTTCTTCACTCTCTTTTTGACATTTCGTTTGCATATAATTTCATTAAGTACAAGTAACATTATTCGTTAAAGAAAAGAATGCATATTTAAGTATTCCGCGTCTAGTTTGTTTTTTGTAAGAATATTGGTATTTAATCAAATATAAAGGCAAATTTGTTTTGTGGGATTCAAGGGTTAAAAAGATTAGATTGGTGTCTAAATTCTAATTTTTTGAAAGATTTCCCTAAAAATTTTCATAAGAAACCACCAAATTTCCTTTCAAAAACCACGAAAATTCTATCTCGATTAAGCCATAAGTTCGAGTTAAATGTTTCTAAAATCACTCAACTTTATACTGTGGTCATGAAGTGATCGTTAACTTCAAAGTGTTTTACATTGCTCGCTACACTTTTCTTGTTAGCACTACTCCATCTATCACCTTTAAAATTTTGTTACTTTATTCACTGACGAATATTGGGTGTGGAGCTCGTGCCCATTAAAAAATGCCAAATTACTGTGGTTATCCTTGTCGGTATGAAAACAATGTGCCACATTCAAATCAAAAACACGTTTTTACCTTCTTATGAAAAGGGCAAAAAAACAAAACAAATTGAAACGTCAAACAACATACCAAATAAAAAATCGTGATTTCACCTCCCACATCCATTTCCCCCAAATTCATCTCAAAAACCCTAACTCTAAATCTGCAATTTAGCCCCGTGCACGCCCTCACCTATACAGTAATTGACGACTGCAAACATGGAACGAGTTAATATATGATGTCCAACTTTTGCAGTCCAATTTGTCGCCACCTAATTAACTATTGACACGTCATTTTAAATTGACACGTCATCAATTGGTGGTTAATGATGAAGTTAATGAACGTCAATTTGAGATGACGTGTTAATTGTAAAATGATGTGTCGATAAGTAATCGAGTAAACTGCAAGTTGGACAATATATTACAACTCACTTGGAGTGACTACATGAAGGTAAATATCTACATTTTTCTTTAAAGAAGGAAAAAGGTGTTTTTGATTTGAATGGAACACAATATTTCTGCCGATAAGGATAATTACGGTGATTTAGTATATTCTTAAAAATATAAAATACTTGTCTCTGTATCCCTATCTTTCATTATTTTAATTTTTTTTCTTCGTGTTTATTTTCAATCAAATATTAACCTAATAAAATATTATACACCTAAATTTAAAAACTTTTACTACTTTTTAATTGTGTATTTTCAAAAAATCATTATTTAAAACAATGTTTTCAAAAAATAAAAATGGCCTTAATGGTCGTGTGAGGCGTTCTTGATTGAATCGCTAGCATCCTATTGTGTTGTTGACCCATATGTGTCTAATGGTAGAAAATGCGTCTATTTGATGCTTGGTAGGTGTTTGAGAAAATGGATGAGCGAGATGTGATTTTATTTCAACGGTTTGATGGTGGGTATGCTAGAAGTGGGCTTCGCGACGAGACACTAGAGTTGTACAGGAAGAGATGTGGGTTGGAGTGGGAAATGACTGATGAGTATACTTCCCCTCGTATTTTCAGTAGTCGTGGCGGTTTGTGGCCTGTGGGATCGGGACAGGGAATTCACGGTCGTGTAATGTTTGAATTTGTTGTTGTAATTTGTAAATGCTTTAATCACTATTTGTGCCAAGCGGCACGTTGGGCGTGCGAGGATGGTGTGCAATGGGATATTTTGGAGGGTTAACTTAGGATATCTTGGAGCATTTCGAGGGTGGACAGTGTTTGGTCGGATTGAGGTTGTTCTTCGACGGGTAAGTGTTGCTTTAACCATTTTTACTAATTCTGATGCACCATCCTCCTCAGAGGGACAGCAGTGCTGGGTTTGGCCGCTCCTATTGAGATGCTTACATCCTACAATCAAACAAATAAGAACTCTCCGAAAATCTCTGTTTTAACCTACTAAGTTCAAAAAATTATACATGTTTATGGTTAATTTCTTTCCATTTTCTTGATTATAAGTATTGAAAGTTATTTTTCAATTTATTTTAATCTTCAGTACTATCGTTAAGTTAGAAGGTAAACGATAGCTGGTTTGCAAACCAGCTCTAAAATTTCTCATAGAGAATTCAGCATATTAAGTTCTTCAGCCGGGTTTTTACGTTTCCTCTTTCATTTTGTTGTTAAATTAATTTATATTGTTATCACTTATTTTTCTTGTTACTCACTGAAGTTATATCCATTTCAATTTATTTCATTTTAACTTGAACTCCTTGTTTGGGCACATTTTGCATTCCAAAATGAAGCAGCATATCCCACGGCTGTACTGCATAATATAAATTCTTGGTTAATATTCATTCGTGAAGAAACAGTAATTGGCCATGAATGATTTATGAATTATATGGTGGCTGGCTCCTATTACTACTACACTATCTTTAACAATATTGTGGTATATCTGGATAAGTATTTGAAAAGGTTCTTGTGATCTTAATGTATTAAATATGGTGTTCAATCATTAAAAAAATTAAATATATTGTAATTGAGTAGCTTATAGGGGCGACCTATAGTTTTGCATGTGAGATGACTTCTCGTGGCGGTTATTGGTTTAGAAAGAAACTAATGAAGACAAATTTTATTGGATCTTTATATTTATATTGACGTTAAGACAGAAAAAATAAACTGTTTCTATTTTGCTGTGTATAAAGCTTCTTTATATTAACTAGGATTTTTGTCCTTAGAAAGCGCAAAAATATTTGCTGCTAAGATTATGGATATCTACGGAGTCCATTCATTTCTTATCCGAAGTAAAATTATTGCAGGCATCTGAACATTGCACTCTCTTTTACTTTCATATTTTTCCCTTTATTATGAACTAATTGTTGGTATGAGGTTGCTATTAGAAGCAATAAAGCTGAGCATGTAACCCACTAACCTTCTACTATATTAGGATAAGTTCAAGAGAAGAATTGGGTAAGTTTTTATACCCTACTTCTTAGTGAATTTTTTTTCTACTTGGACAAGCTATACTTCCTTTGTCAACTCCTGAGATATAATGGAAAATTTTTGTTACAGTGGCAAGCAGAGAAAAAAGAGATATTTGTCTTTATTGTTAGAACATATCAATGAAGGCATACCTTGCCAGTGGGGGTGGCAAAAGCACATCATACTATGTAGGAAGTCAAGATAGTTGTTGTTCCCCTTTTTTCTGCCCTAAGAAAATTATGAAACTATATTGATGTATATGAATGCTGGCTTTGTTTTCGCACAAATGATTAATTTTCTATATAAAAACTCATTGATTTACAATACCATCAACTTACATCGAGTTCTTTCTTTCTCTTTGTTCAACTAAGATTCAAAAACCAGGTTAATGGAGTAAGGTTCATGTTAAGACTGGGCAAGTTCTCTTTTGGATCAACCTTAGTGTGCAGAAGGAATTTGATCTTTCCTTTCTTAGCAGGCATGTTAAGGATCCTCAGGTCAATCAGTTTCGAGCATTATGGAAATTTGAATTTTCAAGCATGCCCATATCATCGTCCTTCCTAGCTAGTAAATCAAACTCCAATGAAGAAGGATCCAATCATCTATGTCTGAGTTTAGCATTCAGGGTTTGAGATGTTATACAATCAATCTAGGATGTGGATCAAGTCCAATAAAAATTGTTTCTTTTAGGAAAATGGATTAGAAAAATAGGACTAAAAAATGCGGGTAAAATAAAATTACGTAATGTAGGATCCTTCATTTTGGATACTTCTTTCTTGAAAGTTGTAGACCTTGGGGTAAGCCTTACAATTAGAGGCAAGGGAAATCTAGTGATCAAGCCAACTAGTCTACTTAGATGTAATTTCTTTCCTTCATCAGAGGAAGTCGTAGTTTTTTCTATTGCTCTATGACTTTCATTCAATCTAAGATTGAACCTTGGGAAAACACAGTCTGGTCTTTCTTTTTGGTGTCTTCCCTTCTTTCTAGAATATGCTTAAGTTTGCTCGGCATATGCATTAATGACTTTTTTAAGTAGCCTTCGAAGGAATAAAATTAGCGGTCAAAGGCAATTAAATTGTGTTGTGAAAATAAATATGCTCTTGTAAGAAATTGATTGGTATTCAAACAATCATGTAACTTAAACACGAACAACTTGTTCTTATTTCTTTGCTTCGTCCTTGAAGCAACCGCAAAAAGGGTTGGTTTTCCAATTTTTCATGCTCTTGCTATGGTCAAACGATCTTCTTCTAATAATTCTTCCAACTCAAGGATAGCTATAATTCCTTGAAGCTCTTTATAACATTGTAATATTCTTGTTCGCACGAAAAAGGAAAAGGTTGTTTGTTTGATTTTAGGATGTAAAAATACATCCATAGGAGATTGCTCTGCCTTCGAAAGGAATATTAGTTAGATGGGTGGGACTACCCATTTTTAGAGATAAAGAAGGCAATGTTTAGTTTTTTTAACGTTTCCAATTTTCTAATCAACTTAGGCTACCAAGAGATTATTTGGATACGTTCCTTGCTATATTGTATGGATATAGACACCTTAGATGCGATACGACAAGGATACCGCAAAACATAAGTTTTTTGAAAAGCATGACATGGACACGTTTGGGGACATGCCTATTTAAATTCTTTAAAATTTAAACTTTATATGGTTTATATTTATTTTTATATTTTTAGAATAGGACAAGACACGACATGTGATATTCTCGAGAAACTTCCTCAAGTATTCTTCAAGCATTAGAAATTTAAAGAATGTCTTAAAAATGAATGTACTAAAATTGGGATAGGACATGAGGTTTATGAGGACCATGTCATGGAGTATTCGAGTGTCGATATCTGACATGACATCACGTGTGTCAGATATAGACCCACTGTTTTGTTTGAAGTGTATCCATTGTAGATGACTTGTTTTTTCTTATTAATCAACTAGGGTTATCTTAAAATGACTCATATATCCTTCCCTATAAATGCTTTTTATGTGTTGATTTGGACGTACTTCAACTTGATCCTATTAATCATTCTTTCCTTTCTATTGCGCCGCCACCACATCGACTTTGAACCATCGGTAAGTTTACATTTTTCCCTTTCACGTTAATTTAAGATTTTGTTAAAACGTTTATACATCAAATAGAAACTTGATAAAGCTACATTTTTCTTTCCTTTTTTGAGTTTGATAATTTAAATGGGAATGAATCGATAAAAAAATGTTTGTAACGATTCAATTTCCGTTTGTAGCGAGTAATAGTTTTTAGTGGAAGCTCAGTCCATTGAACTATTCAAGATCAATCTAAATTTGGGACGAAGTTGCAATTTTCATCCTCTTTGTTTTGGGTGTGGGGGTAGGAATGGGATATCATATACATAAATAGTTTGACAATCGATATTAGGCAATTTGACTAACAATATACCATCCTTTTTTCTCGTCGAAGTTAATTGTTGAGTTTTTGTTAATATTGTTTATTCATTTTATTTCTATTTGGATATGATTGAAATCTTTTTATCAAGTATGTTATTAATGTTGAATAATGTTTCTAGCTTTGCTTTTGTACTTGGGTGTTTTTTGAATGTGCTTTCTTCATAAACAATGCCATAAAAATTTGTGCTTGATAGAAATCAAAGCAGCAAATAATTCATTTTGGATGCTTGTGTTGAGGAAAAGCTTTAGTGTTGTGATATTCACATTAAATTTTAAATTGATCATGTGCCTTCTTTAGTTCGGATTAGGTATAGGTAATAGTAAGAAACAGAAACATCTATGCTAGTATGCAGTGTTTCTTGTTAGTTGTGTTCTCTGTATTATAATGATGTGTCTATGATTCAAACTCAACGTACTTGGGGGCCTTAAAATTTATTGAATTTTCATTATCATGAAATAAGGAAAAAAAAAAGAAAAATGAAAATTCATCTAGGGTTCCAGTTGGCTGTAAACATTATGATGACTGATAGTTTTCTCCTACATGTAAATGTGGTCATCCCTACTCCTATCTGGATTATCCTTGTCAGTGATTTTTAAATCGTAATTTTTTCATAAATTGCCTGTAGATGTTTGAACGGTCTTCCCTCTGTTCCTTTTATGCTTGTAACAGGAGTTTGTATTGTTTTCTCCATCTTTATAAAGTAAGATACTAAGTATGTTTCTAAGTATGTTTTTCTGTGGCGCAGGACATCTATCAGATCTTTTGGAATGGCTACATCCAATATTAAAAAACAAATGAACGAATCACCATTTCTTCCATTAGAAATTTTTTTACGACATTCTTCTCTGTCTTCCTTCCGAGTTTCTGTTCAACTGTGGGAGATATGTTTGTAAGGCGTGGGCTGAAATTATACGCGACCCTATCTTTATCAAGTCTCACGCTCTAATGTCAAAGAGTGGCTTATTGATTCAAGGACGTTTGCCACAGAATCTCCTTTTCGTTGAAATAAAAGATGGGGAATTACAAGAGAGACATCTAAAACATAATTTTCCTGGCATGCTTTTGAGTAGTTGTAGAGGTCTATTGTTATTTTATCTTCCAGGTCCTTATAAAAGTGTTTTCCGTGTCTTTAATCCTATTACAATGCAAGCAGAGATATTGCCTTTCCCATTTGAAACTTATCGAGGGGATTTTAGGTGTTATATTGTCTACATTTCTCAGACCGAGGAATATAAAGTTATATGTCTTTATTCTAAACCTAGATCATTAAACTGGGACATATGGACACTTGGTATTGATCGAGAATGGAGAAATTATTTTGCACCAACCTATGATTCTGAGGATATTCTTAGTAGTGTTAGCGTTGCCGAGGTGGTTTATGTTGCCCTGAAACAGAGTACCATCATAGCAATCAATCTACTGACTGAAAATTTTCGTTTCATTGAGCTTTCCAGAGAAATTCTTACCTTGCCCTATTTACGTGTAAACATGAAAAATAGTTTATCTTTTGTTGTAAAACAAGGGGCCAATGCATGTATATGTGTGTTGAGGGACTTGGAGAAGCATGAACTGGTTAAAGTTTGTGAGATAAAAGATACATTTCAAGGGATGGATGTCTCAAGTGATCATTTCTTTTCCATTGGCTGGTTGGAGAACATCTGGTTCTACGTCTTTCAAAGAAGGCTGTCCGGTGGCTTGCAGAGTAATCATCTTGAGGCCTACAACAAGAACACAGGAAAAGCACGTGTGTTTAGCATTGTCAATGGAAATCATCATCAGAGTTACCTAATTCACTCCAGCACCCTCGTTACATGGTACACATTATTCAGTTTCTGTTTGGAATAAGTAGATAAATCTTCTTATGTTCTTTGGATTTTGTTAGAATACTAATATTAGTCAAATTTTCAATTGTTTCATTTTTTTCCCAAACAAATTGTTTCTTATGCGTAAATAAGACTTCTTTTCCTTTTTGTTGTGGGTATCATGAATTTTGTTACGGAAAAATATGGTTTTTACTGAAAATTTACTCGAGACTGAAATCAAAATGAAATGTAGAGGTTTCAACTGTCCACAGGTCAAATCTGTAAAGATTAGTTCCATTATTTGAATTTGAAAGTTTTCGTCGGTGTTGTATATTATTAGATTTAGCACAACGCCACCCCCAACGTCCCGTCCCATCTGTGTGTGTGTCAACTTTCTTTTCTCTAATGTTACTGGCGCAATGGAATAATATTACTAAAAAGCTTTTTTTGTTTAATGATTTGCGCCTTTTGCAGGTAGCCTTGAGTGAGAATCAAATAAGAAGACCGTAGGCTATATAGCCTATGGGTTTACATTCGAAAAAGTTTGAAATAAATGTATGCAATAGAAATATTTAGAGACCTAGATGCTGGCCTTGGCATTTGCCTCTGAAAATGTATTTAAAAGGTCAATATATATTCTCTTTTGTTGCATTCTTCTTCTACTTCTACTTCTACTTCTACTTCTACTTCTGCTATATCGAGAAGCATTGGAGATTTTAAAACTTTTGTGTGTTTTAAACTATTCCGTGTGGAAACATTACAGAGCAGAAATTGAACTCGATGACGTTCTTTGATCACAAGTGGTTTTTCTGCAAACAATGCACGCTTGTTCTTTTGAAATTTGATGCATTTCCCATCTTTTCTCTTGGTATATAGCCCATGTTTGATGAAGATTAAAATCAGATTTTTAGTAGATTTTGATAAATAATTTTGAAATGTGTTGAAAAGTTGTGGCCCCATGAAATATGTGGTTGAAATTAATTGTTGACTTTAACTTAGAATTTTAATCATTACCAAACGGGTAGATTTTTAGTAGATTTTGATAAATAATTTTGAAATGTGTTGAAAAGTTGTGGCCCCATAAAATATGTGGTTGAAATTAATTGTTGACTTTAACTTAGAATTTTAATCATTACCAAACGGGCATAAATTTTTTCTTCTCTCTTTTTTTCTATTTTTTGGGTGGAAAAATCTGTCATTTGATCCTATTTCAAAACAGATTCTTGTGTGAAATTTGTTTCATGAGCTGCATGTATTGAGATCTTAGCAATGTGCATTTCTCGTCTTTATAATGTACGTGGAAATCATTTAACTTGTTGTCTAGAATATATACGGTCTCTATTTGGCCGTCATTTTCTAATTTTTTTTTAAAACTCATTTTCAATTACAAATTTTACGGGATCTATCAGTTTCATCAATTTTTTTTTTTTTTATCATTTTCAATTACAAATTTTACGGGATCTATCAGTTTCATCAAATTTTTTTTTTTTTTTTATCAAAAATTGATTTTTAGTTAAATCAAATAGGGACTCAATGTGATCATATATCTGTGAATAATTTTTTGTTTCTATGGTCCTTAGATAAACATTGTTCGAGTCTATAGATTCGTCTACGAGATCTACATTGTATTAAACTTTAGTCTTGAGCAACTTTAGTAATATTAAAAAATTACGACAATATTTAACTTATAATTTTTTAAAAAACTTATCGAATGAATTTTTTTGACTTGTAATTTACTTGTACTTCTGGTTAACTAACTAGCGAATGAAATTTTTACTTGTTAGTTATAAATTTTACACATATGTCAAATTTTTAACTCATAAGTGAATTTTTACTTGTAAGATCATTTTTTATGTTATAAATAATTTTTAACTTATATGTAATTTTTAGTTATAAGTGACCTTTATGCTTATAAGTGAATGTTTGCCCATTAGTAATTTTTGGCGTAGAAGTGATTTTTCAGTTATAGCCTTACAGGCGACTTTTATGTTTATAAGTGAATTTTTATCTGTAAGTAGGGGTGAGCAAAACCCGACCGAGCCTGTCAAAACCGCCAAAATCGAACCAACTCGATCGGTTTCGGTCGGGATTTTTGTTGTTTTTACACAGGTTAGGTGGGTTGGTTACGTAGGCGGGTTGGATTGGATCGGGTCGAGTTATGGGATAACTCATGAAAATCAAATAAACCCATCCAACCAAATCCGTCTATTTAAAAAAAAAAAAAAGAAATAAGATGTCTAAAAAGTAAAAGGAACGTAAAAAGTATAAGTAGATATCGTAACTATAATTATCTTGGTGCATTTTAGAGGAAGATCTTAATGTCTTTCCCACAAAAAATATAGAATATGTTTTTCGTGTTATGTTAAATGCACTTTCTTCTTTGTAGGCTTGGCTAATATGGATTGAATAAAATAATAGATAATTTTATTTATTTACTCACTATTTAATTTTGTTTATTCGAATTTAGTATAATAGAAAATTGGATAACTTTAATTTTTGTTGACAAGTCAACTGACCAATCCTACCCAACTTGACCGATATTTGATTGGGTAGGGTTGGGTTGGGTTTCAACCTTTACACGAGTTGAGTTAGGTTAAATTTTGATCAAACCGATCATGTTGGGTTGAGTTTGGGTTGAGACAAAACCCAATCCAATCCATGCCCAACCCTATCTGTAAGTGATTTTTTTAGGTATAAGTTATTTTTTATTTATAAGAAAATTTGTTTTACATAAATTGGTCTTATAAGTGATTTACTTATAAGTAAATATTTAGGTTAAAAAGTATTTTTTAACCTATAAGTTATGTTTTAGTTATGAGCAATAATTTTTACTTAATAAGATTTTTTTACATATACCTTATACATGATGAATTTTTCTCTTATAATCATTTTTTTACATATAAATAAATTTTTGTCTTAATTGATTTTTTTATTTATTGTAAGTCTTATTTTTAAGTTACAAATTTTCACCTTTAAATGAATTTTATACTTGTAATTAAACTCAATGTTATATGTATTATTCATCACTTTCATTATAAGTAACAACTAATTCGGTGTAAAATGTAAACCCATCCCATTGGGAATTTCTATGTGCGGGTGTCTATGGGAAGATTATTTATTGAGATAAAAAATAATTTGAGTATTTTGAATACCAAACGAAAGATTCTAAATGGATAAAGCGTGTTCTTTTAATTCGAAATTTATCTTCGACCTTTTTTGTCTTACGAATCACTATAATTGCTAGAAAAGTAACTAAAAGACAATGAAATACAAAGAGTGATATCATCATTATTTCTCGAATTTTTAATCTTTTACCACTCGAATTTTACTCGTCAACATAAACCCACCAAATCCATAAATTTATTACAACTAAAAAAGTAAATTAGTAAATCATAAAAATGCAAAAATTTCCATGCCATTATTATGAACATTTAAAAGTGTGTTATAGAAATCGTTAAGTAATGGGGTGTACGTACCTTGGTAGGAGGGGCATGGAATCATGGTGTTTGTAGCGTGTAATAAACGGAATATTTAATTATAATTTGGGATAGCCCAAAAGGAGCAAAACAGAAACAACCCTAAAGTAAAAGGTTTTTTTTTTTTTGTTTTTTTTTTTTCTCTAGTTGTCTGCTGTGCCAACTTCAACTTTAGATGACCCATAACTGATATAAATGAGTTGAGTGAAAGTAAGGACGATTCGAATTTGAAATACGTTTGGTACGTTGAATTAGATATGACTTAATTTAACGATAAGATGAATTTATTCAAGTTGAACCACGTGCTCTAGTGCTTATATGAACCCTTATTCTTTACGTGGGATACTTCACGTGTTAGTTACAGGAGTGGATACGTATAGTGCCTAGTATCCACTGTTGCGACTTTGAATAATCTGATTTATAGTGAGTTTGTGTTTGTTGGGCCATTAGTAGATGGCTTCATGAAGGTTAGGTGATTTGCTATTATGACAAGTTTGGCTTCTTTAAAGTCTGTCTATCCCTGTCATAAACACACCCATTGGAAAACTTTTTTTTTTTTTTTACCTTCATAATTCAACGAAGTGAAATGATAATCGGAGAAAAAGATACAAATGAGTTGATGAGACGACTCTTGCAGTTGTCTTTAAAAAAAAAACGAATTTAATTGTACACGAGTCTATTAAATACAAACAAGAATTGATTATTATTATTTATTTTTTTTTTTGTCAAAAATCACGACTAGACATGGCTTAGTTAATTAGGTAATAATCAAATACTTTTAGTATGTTTTGAGAGACTTGCCCTGTAAAATCAAATAGTTTTTGTTCTTCGAAGTTGACCAGCCTTGGGAAAAGTTCAGCGGTGATCTGAGACATGGGCCAACTCGCCTTCTGTGATGGGCTTATCATGCACAGGCCTGTGTGGGCCAGACCACACTATATAAAATAAATAAAATAATAATTTTGAATGATAATTTACCGGAAATTAGGTCAAGCAAGGCCATATTGGGATAAACCTACATGTTGAGATGCAGTGGCGAATTCAGGAATCTCGGTGAGTATGAACGGATCCAGTTGAGCACGAGCGACCGTTCAATATAAGGAAAAAAAAATATTTGACCAAACTACAAAGAAATGTGATGGACCATAAGAGAATATCTTAAACCCATCTAATCGATTCAACCCAATTAACACCCTAATATTCTTCTGATATTTAGTGAAAAGCCCTAGAATGCACCAAACGAATGAAGAGAATAAAACAAGTTGCACCATAGACTATGGTGATGCTTATGCTGTTTTGTCCAAGTTGCATGACTATTTTCTTTGCCTACACAGGTATTAAATTCTTTGCTCTTTGTACAATCATCAATGACAATTTTATTGACAATGTGTTGTGTTGGGCAAAAAGTTGTTGGCTACAAAAATAATTTTTTGCTAAAATTGTCCAATGACATAACGTCACGTGACATTATGTTAACAAAGTTGTACACCAAACATGACTTAGTTATAAAATTGGCAACCGCCAACCTTCGGGAAAACAATATGCGAGCATCTTTGCCTGGGCTTATAATAAATTTACTTATAAGTTCATTAAAAATAATTTATGGTTGGAGAATGTAATTTAAAATCAAATTACTTATTTAATCCAACATAAGTCTTAATATGAATTGCACGTCCTTGTTTTAATCGTAAAGAAAATCTTGGATATAAAGTTGTATGCTTATATGACTTCTTGCACATCTTTATTCTATCGAATTATTTTTATATATAGAGCGGTGGAGTCAGAATATTTTATTTGAGTGGGCAAAAATTATATATTATAAATAATATAACTACAATTATTCATAATATATTTCATACTTTGGAAATATCGTATAATTACACAATTATCAATTTCGTTAAATATATTATTCTTAATAGATAAAATACTGCTTTGTTCTATTACTAAATCTTTTCAAGTACATGGAAGTTGCACATAGACCAGAGATGAAAATGGAATTCTCAATTTCCCTTACTATGGCTCCGCCGCTACTTACAACTACACTAATAACAAAAAGTATAAGAAGAAAAAATTATTTTAAATTTAGATCTGAAAACCCCATAAGTAAACACGGAAAGACAAGTATGATTCGTTGAAAGAGAACCAAGCTATTAATTCAAATAAAATGTTAGAATATAAATTAACATAATGCCAGCTACCCAGATCTAAATATCTTACAATAACCCCAATTCACAAAAATCACACATTTCATTTAAAAAAGTAAAATAAAATTCACGTAAACATATACAACGTTCTTGGCCGACATTGTCCCAAATATGAGAATTGGCTGCTTTATCGTTGATCTGGATGCTTTGAGTGGCGAACTCAACCCCTGTGGTCGAATTTCATTCGAGATTGAACTCATTTCCACTGAATCTCGATAATAAATCCTATTTTCTAACACTCGAATCGTCTATTAGCACCACCTTAAATAAGTATTCGGAGTCATCTCCCACTCTATAAGCATCCATTATTACGCCCTCACTTCTATTTAGTGATACAGATGCACGTATATAAAAGTGAACTTGTATTTAATGGGATTTTCCTTTTTGAGTGTTATAATTTGTTAATTGCTTGTCTTAATCTCAATCCTTGCTTCTTCCAGAAAATCTACACGAATGCAGAATAGAACTTCATCAAAATTAAAAAAAAAAAAATCAAAATTTTTGGTGGTCCACTGACCACCCTTGCCCAAGTGTGGCTCCACCACTATGTATGTAAATTGTACTACAATGTAATAATATTCTGAGCCACAACTTGCGTGATCAAATGATCTAGAACACATAATAACAAAATATATTTTTAAGTCAATTATTTTTTGAAAAAGAATATATAAATATAACTAGTCTCAATTAGAAAAATAAATAAAAAAGATACAAAAAATTACAACATTTCCATGCTCTTGATAAAAAATAAAAATTAAAATTAAAATCTCTAATGTTCGATATTTTTCCATATATTCACACCTGTAAAAAGTCAATAAATTAAACAAGCCATCAATATAGAAAATTTTAATTACAAATTAATCTATTTTTTATTATTTTTAATTAAAAATTGACCCGCTTTCATCGAAAATTTGGAGGAAACAGAGAAAAGGAGAGAATTTTTATAAGATTTTTATTCGGCAATCGATCATTTTCTAAAAAAAAGAGAGAAAAAGGAAATGAGAATATAATAATAATAATAATAATAGGTTGAAGAGAGAAAAAAAATATTAATTTTTTATTTCATTGCTCTAGGGTTTGTGAATGAAAGATAAAGAGAATTAAATTTTAATCTAAATTAAAGTCAAATAATCAATATTAACATGTTTAATGAGTCTCATAACTTTTCAATCATACATTTCAAAAACTTTTATCACAATCTAAAAAAAATCTAATTTTAATCCCCACTAAACACTGAAGAAAAAGTGGGGAAATGTTACATATTGAACATTTAAGTGGAGATTTTAGTCACATGTTCATGGATGGACAAAGATTCTATTGATTCTTACTTTTGGACTGAAAAAGCTTGTTGATCCAAATGAATCATTCTTATGTTCTCTCTTTAGTTTCCGGACACGGAATTGGCCAAGCATTTTATTCGAACAAATATAGACATTTTGAATAATCCGTACTTTTCAAGAATTTTAAAAGTCTTTATTTAATACTCCAAAACTTTTAAAGAATTTTAGAAAGTCTATTTTTTTTTTAAAATTGAATACACTTAGATTTTTAAATTTATAAAAAAATTAAAAATTTAGATTGAATACATCTCCTAAGTTTTTCAGTTAAGAAGTAAAAAAAGAAGAAAAAGAAAGTTCACTTATTAGCACTGTCTAGTGTTGTGACAATGATGAAATTAGTTGGGTGAGCACGCCAAATTGTTGACTCATATCATAAGCCGGCAAAGTAAGGGTCATTATGAAATTTCAATTCTAGTTAGACTCAAGACTTTAAATTACTTACAAGACAAAGTTAGATAGGTTGTCACAACATGTTACTGGATTCGATATATAATTTAAACTGTCTGTATAATGCGTACTTAGAAGCGTGAATGGGAGTAACCCAATACAGTTCATGTCCAATTAACTTTTTCATAAGTAAAAATAAATTACGATTTTTTCTCTTTTACGTGTTAGCGCTGTGCATTAAAATAAAAATAAAAATTGTCATCCCCTAATTCTATCAATGTCAATTTCGAACTGAAAAATAAATGAAGAAGTGCACTTTTTCTAAAAAAGCTTCCACTTCTCCAATTTTCTTAATTTTTTCAAATTTCAATGGAACTTTAAAAGGGCCGACACCCCGAGTCATGGCCGCTAATACACAACCAAGTGTCGTCCATCCCATGACCATTCCTACAGCTTGGTGATGAATATTTTATCTGATCAGATGTGCATTAAAATCAATCATGAACAAAGATTGGGTTTTTCTCCAATATCCACCAAAAACCTTCTCTTGAAGTCGACCCAATACAATCTCATTCGCAATAGTAAATTGATCGCCAACTTCTAATTATAATTCTACAATAATTTTTTAAGACGAAAATCGTTCGAAATTATGTCAGATCATTTTATGAAACTAAAAAATTTGTTTCTAGAATTTGTGGCGTGCCCATTAATTTGTAGTAGGGCATATTCTCATGAGAGTTACGTAACAACTTGACGAGGGTTTGAATGGTCCACCGTCAAGGACTGATTATGAAACTATAATGAGATGTGGGGGTATTAGCTTGTTCTTTTTTAAAGTTTGAGGATCTACTTAAATAATGAGGCATCAATATAACAAATTTCCTAAAAAAGCAAATAAAGGAGCCCCGCCTCCATACGCACAAGTAGATAACAAAAGTGAGTATAATCTAACTTAGTGTCAAATGTGGGGGTAAAAGCGAAAAAATAATAAAGTCATGTCCTAAATTACAAATATGATTTATCATAAAAGAAAAGAAAAAGTGGTATATTCCAGCACTTACTCTTATTGGTAGCTTTTTTTTGCACTTTCTTTTAGTCTATAAAAGCTTTCTAGACACAAGAATCTTGCTAGACATTCTAGCAAACCAATGAAAAATAAGCAAAAAATTATTTTCACCATCAACTTATTTTACTTTTTCAGTAAAAATATTATGATGGAGGGATTAGTAGTTAGAACTTCATATTTTCAATACGTTATCATTTCATTATTTAAAAAAAATATTTTTTTAACTTTGATTGTTAATAATTCAGCATTGTTAATAAGATTTTAAATATTAAAACTCAAAACTGAAAACATTTAGTTTCAATATTAATTAAAGTTTAAATACGCGCACTTAAATATAACACTTCAAATGTCCTTTAATATATAGAAATTAAGAGTGGTGTTAAGGTTTGTTAAAGTCTCTATATCACTCGAAATTAATCGGATTATTTAAATCTTTTCTTACTAAAATTACTAAATTGTTCGAAAGTGCTTGAACTTGGGGCCATCTACCATCAACTATCATGAATATGACTTTCGGTATGTCGACATGCACGAGCCAGATACCCAATTTTCTTCAATAAAACAACTTATATTGCACTTTCAATCTTCAATATTTTCCAAGTTTGGCGAAGAAATTAATGCAAAACAAATTGTCCTTAGTAGGATAATTTAGTCAATATTAATTATTGATTTCTTGTAGCCTCCACTAGACTTGAGCTTTTACAACACAATTTCAGACACAGAAAAAAAAAGGAGTTAGTTTTTCTTCTGCTAAAAAGGTAACCAACTGTACATGGACTGCAATGACAGGTGGGACTAAATATTCTGTTCTTGATCAACTTCTTTTAACAGAATTCTTTATTTATTCAAGAAAAAGAATGGGGGAAAAACAGTGGGATTCAGAACCTCAATGCAGATACAAAACAAATGCAGGCACTTAAAATGGACTGGAAATCTATGAAGATTAAACAAAAATAAATTATGGGTTTAATTATCTGTTAATGAATATAATCTAATTTGATGTTACAATAACAGAACATAATCCCAGAAAATCGAAATTACTGTCAATTTGTGAGTAAAAAAAACCTGTTTGACCCAACTGCCTAAAACATCTTCCTTTTCCAACTAATTATCAGCATTAGATCCATGAAATAAGCAAAAGAAAAGTAGTTTTGTGCCAAAAAAATTCAAGTTTAAGCAATTTATTGCGTAATGAGTGCATCAGAAACCTAGCTAATTCACGATTAGGCTAAACTCATCACCATCATCATCAACTGGAGCAGGGAGATTGAGATCTATGATCAAAGTTTCACCAATTCTTGAAAATGGTTTAGCAGCAGCAGCAGGAGGAGGAGGAGGAGTTACAGAATTCACAGTTGCTGAAATTGCTCCCCCACCCATAAAATGTGATCTCTTATGCCCACCAAGAGCTTGCCCTGACGAAAAAACTCTGAAGCAAACAGGACACTCATGTGTCTTCTCCTCCACTGCCGCTGTTGAACCGCCATTTTTCCTGGTTTCCACCACCACTCGAGGTGGTGTCTCCGCCGTTAAGTTGACTTTAATCTTCTTGTGATTCGCCCTGTGTCCCCCAAGAGCCTGATATGACCTGAAAACTTTGTTACATGTTTCACATCTGTATTTTCCTCGAACTTTAGTACTATTAGCCACCTTAACTGCACCAGAATCCTCGGAATAATCATCATCTTCACACTTGTTCCTCTCTGTATCTTCTTCTTCTTCTTCATATTCTTGTCTATGCCAGGTATCTCTAGACAACATCATTAAGCAATGAGCAACATCTTCTTCTGGTTTGTCTGAGATTGAACTCAAAGGTTGATCAGACAACTCATTACAATTAGTACTAATCTTTTCTCCCTTTTCCCACTTGGATTTTTTCATCAACTCTGTTTCTTTTACAGAAATTCTTGTTTTCCTAATCCTTTTAGAACGCCTGAAAATCGGGTTCGGGTTCAGCTTCGACTCTGTTTCACTTTCTCCGTCTTGAAGCACAACAAAATCTGATGCAGAAAAGAACCTGGGATCTACAAAACGGATAGCTTTCTTCGGGTTTTCTCTCAACCCATAACATAAAACCTCCTTTTCTATATTTTCTTCTTCTTCTTCTTCCGATGTTGATGAAGATGATTGAAAATCATCAGACGGTTGAGAATCATGTTCAAAGGTCTGAACTTTTTTCTCATTTTGTGCTGCATAACAGTTCATCTTGTGAGATCTCATATGCCCTCCAAGTGCTTTTCCATTAGCAAAATTTCTCAAGCAGAGTTTGCACCTGTATTTCTCCATGAAAAAATTTCAAGTTTTCACGCAGTCACTGTTTTTTTCTGTCTAGGAGAAGTATAGTGTGTGTTGAAACTAAAAGGAGTAGGTGACAAGCATTCCTTCATCCACCAAGGAATATATACACAAAACACTATGAAATATTGTGTGTATATGTAACATCTTTTCAAGAATTCATGAAATTGGATTTCACATTTGAGATTATTTCTTTAAAACGGCAAAGAGTAATTAATAAGATAAAACAACTTAATTAAAGCATAATGCATCGAGAAAATGTAACATTTTCTTCACGTCTCCACAATCCCTAAATAGCCATCCACTAATATATTTTTCCCTTGGCGAGTAATATAATTGTTTTCTCCAATGTTTTCAATTTTAATTAATTAAATTCTTTATCGAATTGTGATAATTATTATATTAGTATTGCAGCAAGTAAAATGAGATTTCTAAAATAGTATGCTCGATTATCTTTTATACGAGATTATAAAAGACATTGAATTAAATGTCAAAATTATTACATCGGTATTGCAACACGTAAAATGAGATTACTAAAATACGATTTTTCGATTGTCTTTTATACGAGTCAAAGATAAAGGTACATTTAATGTGTTAGACACTTAGACTAAATGCAATTAAAAAAGAGAGAGAGAAAGAGAGAGATACAATGTATTTATCGTTTTACGTCTTACTTATTCTAACATACCCAACGTGTCTTAAAGAAGGTAGTATTCGGAGCATGGACAAAAAGTAACCCTTCCTACAAATAATAGTGCCCTAATTTTGTAACATAAGTGTTAATAATGAATTAAGCCCATGTTTTATAGAAATTATAATTTAAATTTTTATCAAAGTCAAACTCAACAATTAATTTTAATCAAAATTTTCATGGATCCCATAAAATTTCAACCATACATTTCATCAATTTTTATCAAAATTTACTAAAAATCTGATTTTAATGTTTACCAAATAGGGACTAAATATAATTAACCTCAATTAAAATTGTGTTTATCACACAATCAGATTGCAAATCTTCAGATTGTGACCCCTTTTGCCGGTGGATGCAAAAGGGGGAACAACAATGAGTGTGTAGAGTTTTGGTATGACCAAATTCCATTTTTTATTTAATTAATTATGACTAAATAAATGGATTGTTAATATTTAATTAACTTAATTGATTTTTTCTTTTTGAATAGTCGCTTTAATTTTGGATCTTTGATCGAAATGTGTGGAAGGAGAAAGTAGCTCCTCCCTTTGAGAATGGAATTTTTGTAGGGAAGTGAACGCCGTTTTGTTAGGGCAAATGGTGGACCTAGTCCCCCATAATTTCCTCCTCTTTGATTATTGCCCAATTTTAGAGTTTAAATCATGCCTTAATCCAACTTTCCATTACATTATTATTAATTTCAAAAGCTTATGTCATTTTGGTTTGAGTTTCAATTTGTAATATTAAGCTTTGGATTCATTCAATTTTCTTTTTTGAATGTATGTTTTAAAATTATAGAAAACATGTTTGACTTATGATTAAAAAAAAATCATTTTTCAAAATAGAAATTGAAAAATATGTTTGATTTGAGATTTTTAGAAATCTTTTATAATGTTTTATTTAATGAATTTAATTATTCGATAAAATAATAAAATTTTATGCTAATAAATTATCAAGTTTCCCACTACAAAAATATAATACAAACAAATAATAGAACGACTTAGTAAAAAATAGGAAATAAACATCATTTGCACCCCTCCGATGTTGTTTAAGATGTTTGGGTACACCATAATTAAATAAGGATCCAGACTAGTCACTATGCCTAAATCATAAGACGATTTTCCTTGGATGCATGCAAGTTTTTCTTTTAGGTGTAATGTATTAAGTTCAATTTCCTCGCTCCTGGTACAAATTGTTAATGATCACTGCACAATACATGTTTCAAGTTTTTCACCTTTAGTGATCTTGGGTTTCTTATGTTGGAGTTCATTAGGCATCATATCATTTTTTACACGTACATGCACTCCCCTATTCAAAAAATATCTTCTAATGACATTTCTTCCTTGGCTATTGAAGAAAGAGATAGGTACGTGAAAAAAACGTGTTACTCATATACAACTTTAAATGGTATCATTTGTGTAAATTGACTGTGCTGCCTTGGTGGATTTGGATGGCCCTCGTGGCAACCTCCCATTGGGATACAAAGATTGTGCTACTTCTAGATGGCCCTTGACTGTTGGATCTAATTAAGGGCTGAGATTAATCATTGGGTTAATATGACTTTTGGCTTATACGGTTCATTCACTTGTTTTTTCTGATTTTCGAGTCTACAGAGTCTTCTCTCCGACTTATGTTCATCTTCCTTCTCTTCTCTTCTTTGATTGGTGATTATTGTGAAGAGATTAGCGTAAACCTTGTTGTGTAGGTCTGCTACAATAATCTTGGGCTTGAAATATTGGCGTTTATGTATGATACTGTGTAGATTTTGGTTGGTTTGATAGGTTGAAGTTAGAAATGTCGTTTTTATGAGATTTTGATGATTTGGGACTAAAAACTTTGTTTGATTTGGTTGATACTCTCTCTCTCAGACAATTGATGTATATATATTCATTCGGGCTTATCCCTGAGCCCCCAGACTAAGCCTTTAGTGTTGAACTGGGTGTACGTATTGTGCGTTATAGCGTTTTTCATTATGTTTGTGATTGGTTTTTACTATTACTTTGATCATTTGGGGTCAAAATCCCCAACATTGTATTTTTCACATTTATGAGTGCTTATAAACTTGAATTATATTTGCAAATTTGAGTGAAATTCTAATAGTGTAAAAATTGTTATTGTAAGTAAAACTCAAGTTTTTAGGCATTTGGAGCAAAAATGACGATTTTGAAGCCTAATTATAGTTGAATTGAAGCAATTGAAAGCTAACTGAATTGTGCAAAATTAATAAGAAACATTAAGAGGAAAGCTGCAAGTTTCGGGAGTGAGGTTTAGGGACCAACATGGAAGCTTTTGAAAGTTTTGGGATTGATATTATTGAAGATTAAGGCCAAAAAGGATCAAAATAGGATGAAAATTATGTGGTGAAATCAAGCAAGGATAAATTTTATTACTTCTAATTTTCCATGTTTTGTGCGTTTTCAACATCAAAGATATGTTTTAAGTTTTATGTTATAAATTTACTATTGTTTTAAAATTGCATTTTTCAAAAATATCAAACTAAATAAGTTTTTTGCCGTTTTACAAAATTAATAATAGAAAATCAAATGTCCCCTTAATCTCTCAGTAAAAACTAATAATTTCGAGTTATTGATTAGCATTTCACTGAGACCCTTACTGTTAAAGAATATATCTCATATCAATTAAATATCGAAATATAAATTGATATATAAAAGTTTGAATTATTATTCTTAATAAGATTGACAATTTAATATAGAACCATCGGTTTGAATATAGTATCTGAGCCTAATAAATTTCAACGAACAATTTGATCCGACTAAAACTTTGATGAGCACACAAATTTCTAGATTAATTTTCTCAAATAAGTCACCATCCCCTTCTCAAATAAGTCACCATCCCGAAGAGCACGTTAAATGATATATCCCAAACCGACTAATTAATATCAAAAGATAGACCATATATTAGGGTTTAATCACTCTAAAAATTTGATCTTCTAAGATAGAATATCAAATCTAAAAATGAGGTAGTGGGCTAGTCGACATGTTAATATATAACAAATAATGTCCCATTATAAATTATATTAGAAAGTCAATGAAGAGGACACACCTCTGACTCTATTTAGGAGTGGGGAAAAGAAAAGTAAGAAAAAGTCAATGTAGAAATTCATCTTTTTCTTCGGGTTCATTAATTTGCAATAAAGATATTGGAGTCCCTTGAATTTCCACGAGGGTCACATTAAGTGCTGCTTTTGCAAATTGCGTTGACGAGAGAAACATAGTCTTTTATTACATATTAAATAATTAAGTAGCTAGGACAACTTAAATGAGGCAGTGTGGCGAGTCGATTTTTTTTTAATTAAGTTTGAATTCAACTTGATTGGTTTTGTGTGTGGTGTATGTTATGTGGAACTTAGGTATAAATAGAATATTGAGATAATAATAAAAATAAAATAAAAAAGGAATTAACACATACACGTGATAAATAAAATTTTAACATATCGTAAGTTTTAAAGTTTTGAGAATTTAACTAACATTGCCCTTGATTCTTGAAGGAGTTTCTCCAATTAATTTGTTAGGTTGCCACCAAATAGAAATCTGTCAATTCAAGATTTCAACGAGGATTAGAAACTTTATTTTAATTTTTAGTGTCATGAATATTTCAAAGTGGGAGAAATGAAAGGAAAAGTATAAAAAGTTAATGCTTAAATTCATCTTTTTCTTTCATTCATTTTCAATAAAGATATTAGGGTCACTTTAAATTCTATGGTGATAAACAAACAAATCTTTAATGTTGTGTATATCTTATTTGAAAATTATTTTTTAAGTTTGTGGGGAATTAAGATTTAAGTTTGTTTATTTGATTTTAATTAAATTATAAAGTTGTTTTAAGCTCAAATTCAACTTGATTGATTTTTTTTGTATATAACATAGGTGGAAATATAATGAAAAAATAATTATTGTATTCATTATTAGGTTTAAAAGCTAAAATGTATGCTGTATACAAATTAAAAACAAACACAAAACACTTACATACAATGTTCATAAACAAATATATTTAGACAATGGAATCGCGTTAACACGTTGCTAGTTTCAAAGAGATTTTAACTTGTCGAAAGTGTACATTCCTTGTTCCTCCGTGTTGGCAGAGAGATAAAGTGACGAAGCTCAAATCTGGTGGCTGAGAAACCTACAAAAATGGGTTTAGACTTCCTCCGTCTTTTTAACTAGGCATGATAATCAATGCATAGAGATGGGAAGAGATGAACAACGTATATATATAATTTTACAAGTATAATGAATAAGAAACATGTTAACCATGGGTTTTCTATTTGTAGGTAGGAATATGTATTTGTATGGCCTCCAAATCCTTTTCTCATTCCAAAGCCTATTTCATTAGTTTTGAACAACAATTTCAACAATTTCTCACTTATTCAAAATTCAATAAAATATCATATTCAAAATATACAATACTTATGCATTGATTTGATATTTTTAGATTTAAATCTAACCATACTGTAATTCAAACAAAGAAGAGTCAAAATTAAAGATAGCAAAAAGGTTTTGAACCAATTATTCCTTGTGACAATATTGGTAAGAATACGCACACAAATATTGCTTGTTCTCAAGTTCCTCACTCTCACTTAGCTTTAATATGGCATTTCACTTATCTTATTCAACGAAATTTTAAGAGAAAAACTCCAACTCTCTATTAAGGCAGCATCACCTCAAAATTCATTTAGGCGAAATTCTTTCAATATTTTTGTTACTTTTAGAGATACTCGTACTTTGATACTGAATTTCATTAATATTGTATTTTCTCCAAAACACTCATTTACATATATTTGATGAACATGCAAGTCATGTATTGAAGCATGCGAATAAAATCCTAATTGAAGTTATACTAACTACTGGGGCATATATATCAAAATAATCTATTCCTTCATTTTGTAGATATCCTTTAGCTACTAATTTAGTTGTAAAAGTATTAAGAGAACCAACATTGTATTCTCTCCTAAACACCCGTTTGCATTCAATATGTTTGGATTCAGGTGTTAAATCAACAAGTTCTCATGTGTTATTAGACATAATTGAATTGAATTCATTTCATCTTTAATTGCATCTTTCCAAAAATGCTATCACGAGAAGCCACAACTTCTCTATAAATTTTAGAATCGATCTCCACTTGTAGAAAGAAATGAATTGTTTTTACAATATTCTTCTCATTTCCTTTTACTAGGTAAAACGAAATAAGTTGAGAGTTAATTTCATCTAATTTTAAAAACTTCTCAATTCGAGTTCTTTTCCTTCTTTGTGGTACATAAAATTCATGAACATTTTTAGAAGATGTTTCATCTTGTGTTCTACCCCAACTAGAGATCTCATTGTAGGTATCTCTTAATTCATTATTCGAGGATAGTGAATTATCAAAGAACTCGACATTACTTGATTCAACTATTACATTGGTCTCCAAATTTAACAATCTATATGATTTGTTATTACTAGTATAACAAATAATGGCACATTTAATGCCTTTTAGAACCAAATTAGTTATATTAGGGTTCGTGCTCTTATAATATGCAAGACACCCCACACTTTGAAGTATTCAATGTTAGATTTTCTTTATTTCCACAATTCATAAGGAAAAACCTCTGTATATTTCGAAAAAATTCTATTTAATATCCTACACGCATTAAACAATGATTTACCTCATAAATTAAATGACAACTTAGCACAAGTTAACATAGATATCATCTCAATTAAAGTTCTATTTTTCCTTTTAACTAAACTATTTTGTTCTGGTGTCCTAGGTGCAGAACATTAATAAATTATGCATTGTTGTTCACAATGCAAGTTAAAATCACTAGAAAAATATTCACCACCTATATCACTTCTTAAAATTTTTATTTTCTTATTTAAATGATTTTCTACTCCATTTATATATGTTTTAAATTATCAAAAGTTTCATGTTTATATTTTATGAAATAAACATAAGTATATCTAGAGTAGTCATCTACAAAAGTAATAAAATGCTTATTTCCACCTCTAGTTAACATGTCATGTAATTTGCATATGTTCGTATGAATTAATTCTAAAATATTAGAAGTCCTATTTACATCTTGATAAGGCTTCTTAGTTATTTTAGATTCTACACATGATTACATTTAAATGCATCATTTTCATTATATAATATTAAATCACTTTTTAACATTCTTTTCATGATACTTTTACATAAGTAAATGGATCAATAATATTCATAAAATCAACTTTATTAATAATTTTGTCATCAGTACAAAGTTTGACCATTATTTAGTCATTTTCAACAAATTTATCATTTAGAGATAATACAAGTTTACCAGACTCATAAACATTTTTTTATGACCGATTTTCTTAAGAGATTACCGCTAAGTAAGTTTTCACTTCAGGAACATGTAGTACATTTGTTATATTAACGATTTTTTTACTTTCTCAACCACTTTGGAGCGTCATTCGTTGCCCATTTGAATCTCTTGATCTCCATCTACTTCATAATATGTCTTTAATAAAGACTTATCATATTATACATATACAATTGCAGATGTATCATACTACCAACCAATAACTTTTCCCTTGATTGCATTGATCTCGCTTACGATAGCCACAATATTATCTTCTTCGATGGAGTTCATTCTTCCTTCGGAGTTGTTTTACTTTTGGTGTCAACATTCCTTTGTATAATGTCCGGGTTTCCTACATACAAAGCAATCTTTTTGGATTTCTTTTTAAACTTGTTAAAGTTTTCAGAAGGTTTTCTCTGGTTGGATTTATTTGAAGGTTTGATCTTCTCTAATGTATTGAGTTTTAAAGTGCTTCATAAGAATTGTCATTCTTATCTTTTGTCCTTGATTTTTTTTTTTCCAATTTGAAGACGTTTTTATACTTTTTCAAAAGAATAATTTTTGGAACTATGCATTGTTTTCTTCCAATATCCTTTTCAAATCTTCAAGAGTTTCGTAATGATTGTTACTACTTGGAAAGATTCTGGGATTTTAATTTTGATCACCTTCAACTTGTTGATAAGAACTTGGAACTCATGTACTTGGGGAATGAGGGGAATGTTATCAAGGATTTTGAAGTCAAAATACCTTGATATTAGGAATTTCTTATTACCTTTTTCTTCGAATTTATACTTGTTTTTCAAAACATTTCATATTTCTTTTGCCAATGATGTATTTGTATAGAGATCGCACAATCGGTCGAATGAAGCATTAAGAATATGACCGTAGCATATGAGTTCATCTTCTTAACGCTTTTGTCTCTCCATTCTTAAGGCTTCGGTATCTTTATCCGTTGGATCCACAAGTGGTGTCAATTCCGGATTAAGAATGTAGAAAATTTTCAATGCCATGAGAAGGAATTTCAACTTTTCTTGCCATTTTGTGAGAAATTTGTCCCATCAAATTGATCTTGACGGACAAGATCTTGATTCATCAATTTGATCATCGCCATTGCAGTTTCGTTCTCCATTGCAGAATATTATTTGAAATTGTTGTAGAAAGATTCCACACAAAAAAGGATGAAGAGAAAACAAAGAACAAAAATAAGAACACTGGAATAAAGATGAATGGCAAAAACACGAATATCGTTGTCCTCAAATAATATTTGCTCATCTCAAATTGAATTGGATACTTAAAGGGATATTGGCAAATGATCCGAAAGATTTATTTAAGCTTTGTAATAAAAAACATTAAAACACTTAGTATTTTCTATCAAAACTTCAAGAACATTATTGCAGAAATTTGAATATGAATGGAAAAATGTAAATTCTATATTTTGGAACGAAGATTTTATCGCAAGTTGTTGAATTATATTTTTCATATGATAATCTATCATGCATTTATAAATTTCAATCAACACCTACGAAATAGTGCAAAAAATTCACGAAAAGTTGCAAGCTTTTCACCGAATGCCACAAACAATTCAAACAAAAAATCAGCATAACAACTAATTTTTAGTTCTATGCGACCGCATAAAACAAACATGTATGATTGCATGGATGAATCATGTGCAGGGCATATAAGCCTTGCACGTTTATATGCGATCGCAGGCCACAAAGCCTATGCAGCCGCAAGACCAAAGTTTTGGCCTCCAATTCTTTTCTCATTTCAAAACCTATTTTATTGATTTTAAACAACAATTCAACATAATACACCAATGCTTATACCTTAAATCATGGCCTCCAACGGAATTGCCACAAAGCGCAAACCAAAATCCATTATATGAAAACAAAAATAAGAATATTTAAAAGCATGTCCAAAAGTGATAATCGGAAACGAAATGTGCAAATTAATGGGATACTGTTGGTAAGAATGATATAAATAAAAGTTGCAGATATAAGCGCGACAATAATTAATTATTGTAAATTTTTAGTGCAATTAAAAAGTGCTGCAACAAAAGAAAATGACAATATAATTGCACCCTTGTTAATATCTTTTATTATTAAACCCTAGATTGCTTATTTTTACAATCTAAAAAAGAAGACCTGATTTTGTGACACGTGAGAAGCCAAACATATCTCCGTCGTAAATTGGACGTTGATCTACGCATGTTCAGAATTTCTTTTAAGCGTTACGATGACACTTAAAGACCACACTTTCCGACTAGTATCGTGTTGTTGTTGTCGTTGGTATTGAAAATTATGAATAATTACATGTATGATAAAAAAATGTTGTATGGGCATGCTGTGCTTATTTTATGGAGCGAGTGTTTGACTAGTAAGGAGTGTTAAACTCTCCTCTAACTAAAAGAGAGTGGTTCTAACTACCAAACCTATTGTAAGCCAACAAAATGCTTGTGTTTCCTCTTGTTTGTCGGTTGGTTAGGCCTTCGATTTTTCAAGCTTCGCCCTAAATTTATTTGGCGAAAATATTTAGGGCTCATTTGATACGATTTTTGAAAAGTCAAAAATTATTTTTTAAATTAAGAAACTACTTTTAAACACATTTGAATAATTGTTCATATGTGCTATTTCTAATTAAAAGAGCTTTAGAAGAAGTTGACTTAATGTAGTTTTCTCATAAATATCTTCTCCAGAAGCAGAAATCCTGATAAAGAAGCCCTTAATAAAGAAAGTTGCTTTTTATTTTTATTTTAATATTATTATAAGGAAATGATTATTAGCAATAGGTCTCAAATTCGACACTAATCGATCTAAGTCAAGTCCAAATGGGGTTCAATTGAGGAAGATGAGCTCGTTAGTTTGCAATTGTATAAATAAAAATACGAGTACTCCATTAAATAGACAACTTAAAATAATGTTTAATATGTAAGGTCCCTTTTTCCTGTTGTTTATAACATGTGCACTCTAAGATTTATATATTTTTCTTCTAAATTTTAATCTTTTTGCGATGGTGCAAAAAACAGTGTATTTTTAAGGAAAAAATAAGAGAAAATCGAATGGTGAAAAATCTTTATAAGAAAAGTTTCGATAACATTAAAATTCACGAACTTTCATAGATATTTAAGATTTTTAGTGGAAGAAAACACATATACTTCATGAATGTGCCAAAATACGTAAGAACATCTCCAACAGACTCTCTATTTTTAAAGAACATATTCCTTCATTTGGAAAGTATCTATAAATTTAGAGAGTTAAAATTTTGAAGTACTCCAACAAACTTTTTGTATTTAACTCTAAAAAATTATTTATTATTTTTCTTTATCTTTTATTTTAACTAGTTTTTCTTTAGATTATTTTACTGTTTTCCTCCATTAAAAATTGAAACACTTTGAATACATTTAATTATAAAGAGTAAGTTTAGCTCTCCAAATTTGGAGAGTCAAACTCACTCTCTAAATTAAAATATTAATTTAAATAGTCTTTTGGAGTATGATTTTAAATGTTAACTCTTTAAGATATAGATGAATTCATGTTTAAAGAGTCTCTTGGAAATGCTCTAAAAAATAAAAATGCATTTTTGGTTTATGGCAATTTCTTTGAATTGGATATTGTTTGAATAATGTAGTACCCATTTATACCAAACCCTAACACCAACCCACCAACACCATTGCCACAACCGCCAAACACCATCACCGCTATCGACTCCAACGACCACCCCCATCTCATTTTATACCATTACGTTCTCCCTTTCCACCGTTCTCAAAATTGGAAATTTTCCCTTCAATTATTTGCAGACTGGCACAAATTCATGATTGTCAAACAGACCTACTCCAACAATCTAGCCCTTATTGACCCAAATTTGATTGGTTTTGGGAAGTCCAAGTAGTATGTCTGTTCAAGGCCTAAGTAGTCACCTCTCCAATTTGAATAGTGAAAATTAGCCCGAGCGTGTTCGTCCATGAAAACTACAGTCCCAATACAAAAATGTAACAATTCTTCAATTAAAAACTTCACATTTTTATCAAAAAACATTGCCACTGTCTGAAAAGTCGGGTCGAGAAACAAAAGCTGGTCCCTTTGTGGTTCAAGTGTGATTAAAATACAAGTTATATAAGAACAAATATTGTGACACAATTGCTACAGACGTTGAGCCACAAGAACGCTGAAACTAAAGTCTCGTGTAGTAATTAAATTTCTTCATAATCAACTTTTATTTCTCTAGAAATTAATTGACACAATCGAAAATTGACAACTGATTTATAAATTCGTACAGGCTTCCATCCATCAGATATTACATTATTGGTCACAGGAGTATTAACTCTCTGCACGTGTAGGAGGTCACGTGACGGAAACTTAAGCAAAATGTCACCCAGCATTTAGGAATCATACTCCTTCAATCAAAGAACTGTTTCAATGATTCCCATGTTTGTAT
>CAIGRB010150568.1:13510-39290 GCA_903798255.1 Fraxinus quadrangulata
GCCTGCAACCACACCCGAATTTTCTAGGCATCACCTGGACACGAACCTGACACCATGGACACCGGTCATCTAAACATCAAATTTAGGTGACACCGACATTGCCATGTACCTTTGAAGCTTAGACCTAATCAACCATAGGTCTAAGTCATTTTTCCACTTGGTGCCATGACATTCCCGTGTCATGCCCAATCTCATGTCACCGTCTTGTGGTCCGTGACATTAGGCTCTTGTTTGATGTGGCTTAAAATTTGAACAAACTTAAAATTAATTTCAATCATATATTTTATTGAATTCAAAAATTTTTAACCACACATTCCATCAATTTTTATCAAAATTTACCAAAAAAATTATTTTTATCTAAATCAAATAGGGGCTAGATAATTTAATTTTATATCGAAGTGGGAAAATTTTTCGAGAGTTCAATATTGTCGAACAACTTAGTAGTACGCAGTTGAATTAATTAATATTATAGAGTCGAGCGATGATTGATAATGTTCCTTTGAAATCAAAAAATATTGAAAAAGTGTCTTCCCAACATAAAAAGGGGAATCTTGTGCTACAGTACTATAACAATAAGCCATTAGATGACATGATTTAATAGGGCAATTTACTAAGGATTATGCTATAAGTACATTGAGATATACATAATGATATCCATAATAGTCAAGTGGCTTTCCATCATTGGGGGGTGAAAAAAGTTATTTGTCCATTAGCCAACGAGAACAGGCCACTTGGCCATTATGAATACTCTGATGTATACCTTAATGTACTTGTAAAATTATATTTCATACCTTAATATATTGGATAAAATTACCCTTTGCATATTGCATTTTATAAATTTACGTTTTGATAATAAGAAAAAATGAATAAAATGAAAAATATATCATTATGAGTAATTCAATAGTCAAAGATATCCTTCGTTGAAATAGCAAATCACAACATGTGTATTACCTTATGTAACATTTTGTATATGATGTTCCATAAAATGTTATTTTCTTTTAAAAGTTATCTTTCATTTTGTGAGATTTATAAAATATATTATGTTATTTTCTTAAACTCTAACATTAATTCAAGGAAACTTAATTTTAATAAGTTGAGATCGTATTACAAAATATAGAAAAGACATTATTTGACTCTTTCAACATTGGAAAAATAATTATAAATTCCTAATTGTTATTATTTTAATTAATATTATATGTTCAATGAATATAAATTAAAAATCAAGTAAAATGATTTTATATTCAATTTAAGTTGGGGAAGTCCAGCGAATTAAAAAAAAATGTCAGGAATGCATTAAGACTATACATTTACCGCAAATTTTAAATCTCCCAATTTAGCCTTGGATACAATTTATTAATCGATTTATAAATTCAGTTTTTATTTTAACTACACATTCATAATTACAATTAATTTTTATTCATATATTTTACGATGATTACTACTTTTTGAAAGAAAAATAATAATTTATAAAGTAGCATTGAACATAGACATTATTACAGGCTTCTACAAAGGTTTGAACTTTTTTTGTTGACTATGTTCATCATTTATGGTAACTCCACAGTCTTACGCAACTTTCAGCTGCAGCCAGATTGTCCAACTACATTCTGAAAAAATAAAACCATTTTGTGCATATAAATCCCCATTTTCTCAGAGGCTTTTTCTCATACTCAGGCTGTTCCTGCTGAATTCTCAACAATGTCTTTTTCTATACCATCCAAAATGAAGGCCTGGATTTACAATGAATACGGCGGCGTTGAGGTGTTGAAGTTCGAGTCCGAAGTTGCGGTGCCGGAAGTGAAGGATGATCAGGTCTTGATCAAGGTGGTGGCTGCCTCTATTAATCCAACTGATTGCAAAAGGAGGTTCGGGCAATTTAAGGACTATTATCCACCCCCTCCTGTAACTTTTCTCTTACTTTCTTTTTAATACAGTTTACATTCGACTATAAACTTTAGGTTGAAATGGGATCGACCGGATAAGTGTACAATGAACATAGCGAGGGACAAAAAACAATTATGTTGCACAATCCAGATTTATCTGGAATAAGACTTAATTTCTTGTTGGTTCTTGATGATAAGCAAACTTCTGTCTTTGTTATGAAGTTTCTATATGTAAACTAAGCTAGAATCATATCTTCACCCTGTAACTGCATTATCTACTACTTCAGATGGTGGATTGACAATTTGTAGATTCTAACAAATGTAAATGCCAACTTATTGTTTTGTTTTCTCATTTTTCCTGTAGACTGTTCCAGGCTATGATGTTGCTGGTGTGGTAGTTAAAGTTGGTAGTCAAGTAAAAGGCCTACGAGAAGGAGATGAAGTATATGGGGACATAAATGAGGAGTCGAGGGTACACGAACAACCAAAACAATTTGGCGCATTGGCCGAGTACACTGCTGTTGAGGAGAGATTACTCGCTCCGAAGCCCAAAAATCTTGATTTTGCGCAGGCTGCTAGTCTCCCTGTGGCTATTTTGACTGCCTATGAAGGCCTTGAAAGTGCTGGATTTTCTGCTGGAAAATCCATACTTGTATTAGGGGGTGCTGGTGGAGTTGGATCCCTTGTGATCCAGGTAAACCACTTGGGGATATTACAATAGTCATGATTTTTAACTTCTCGGTGTTAATTAGTACCATCGCGTGCTCCAAGTATTGGCTGGAAGGACTAAATTGACGACATAGAGACATTTAAACCATCTATTTATTTTGGTGATGCAGATTGCAAAACAAGTGTTTGGTGCTTCAAGAATAGCTGCTACTTCAAGCACAGGAAAACTGGAATTTCTGAAAAGCTTGGGTGCAGATTTGGCAATTGACTACACCAAGGAGAACTTCGAAGACCTACGGGAAAAATTCGACGTTGTTTATGATGCTGTAGGTAAGTAAATGTCCCAATTGCTGCAAAACTTGAAATCATGTTTGTACTATTAAATTCTCTTAGTGTAGACATTATGCCACTGATCCCAAATTGAAAGACTTGTTAACATAACTATAAGTCGATACAATTGGAGCAAGTGGAGATTAATAAAATTAAGATATATTTGTCCCAAAAATGAATCATGTGTAGTAGTTTAGCATGTTGGACAATGTGTTTTAGATATCCAAAGTAGCTAAGGTCTTAAGACGATAATGACGTTCGAGTAAGTATGTCTGTCCCTTTTCAGGAAGGTTACAGTCGGAGGATCTTACTCTCGCTGAACCTAATAGGATAGCAATTCCGACTCGAGAAGTAATAAGCACTTCGACGTGGACACAATGAACCTTGCAAAAAAAGTCAGTTCACAATGTTTGAACCTAATAAGATAGCAGTTCGCTACAGATCTAGTGTTTGAACTTTTCAGAAGGGAAAATACTAGTGGTGTAATTTGTGGAAGCTGCTATGGAAATTTTATTCTCTTTTCTAAATTTTTCTTCTCCCCTTCGTAAAAGTGACGTGATCTTACTCTCATTATTAGAGATTGGATGAGATAGGCATAAATCTTAACTGGCACGGTTTGTTTGTTGAATGTTAAGCATATAATTGCATTGGATCTTCATATAACAATTCATGTAACCCCTATCCTGTTTAGCTAAAAGCCAAATTTTTAGTAGATTTTGATAAAAGTTGATGAAATACGTGGTTGAAAAGTTGATAAAAAAAGTTGTGGATTCTATGAAATGTACGATTGAAAATGAGTTTGAGAAAAAATGAATTTTTCAAAATGGAACCCCCCAAGTTTATTGAGAATCAGGATTATTTGTTATAGTAGTTGTGAGGAGGGATTTGATTGCAACAGGTGCAATATTCTGGAAATTCATACTCTTTTATCACAATATTGTTGTCGAATGTCGACTCGAATTAAATATTCTTCCTCAATGCACATTTTTTTCACTTGAACTGTTTATAATGGTTTTATAATTAATGCTGCCATCATTTTTCTTTAAAAAAATGACAGGGCAAGGAGAGAGGGCCGTGAAAGCAGTGAAGGAAGGCGGCAGTGTAGTAGTCATATCTGGGGCAGCAACACCGCCTGGTTTTTTCTTTAGGGTTTATTCAGATCGAGAAATATTGAAGAAACTAAATCCATTTCTGGAGAGTGGGAAGGTGAAGCCGGTGCTCGACCCAAAGGGGCCATACCCTTTCGACAAGGCTAACGAAGCTTTTGAATATCTGGAAACGAACCAAGCCACTGGAAAGGTGGTCATATTTCCGATCAATCCATGATCAGCAACTAAGAATACTAGGCCAATTCTGGCTAAAAATACATGATAGTATGATGTTAGAGTAGCAATGTTGTTATGAATATTCTGAATAATTATAGAATGTGGGAAATCTTGTAGTTTTTAAAGTATGTTGTGACTGGCATGTATATTAGCTCATGTAAAACAGAGAATAAGAAAAATGTGTCTTCTGCATTTTTATTACATCTCCCTTTTTTCTTTTTCCTTTTTTGCAAGTGGAGCAAAGTTGATGCGGACGTCCCCATTTTTTATTATTGGATCCACTTTTGGGCTCCTACTTTTGGACTAGTGTTACTTATGTTCGTAGAAATTACAGCATACCAGAATTTTATACTTCCAATTTCAAAATTCAAATTTACAAGTTTTTATTTCAAAAATTAGAAGATAATTAAAATTTTAAAATATTAATAATTATATTACTAAATTAAATATACATATTCATTTTATCCAACCATACACACTAAAACCCTAATTATTTCTCCATCTTCTCTCCTCTCTCTATCCATCTCTCTACTCTACCTCCCCTTATCTCTATCTCATTGTCGCCCATTTTCCCTCTTCTCTCTCTATCCCACACTCTCTACTCTACCTCCACTTCTTTCTACCTCACCGTCGCAACCAGACGAAAAGACACTGGAGCAGCGCTACTCGAGATCGCGCACTGCCGTCGATAGCGATTTACTCGCCTTCGCCCTCACCCCAACGATCTGTTGCACAACCACTGCGACGGCTTCGTCTCTGCAGCGACCTACGAAGCACTATATGGTGGTGGCAGTTCAATGGTGTTGGTGGCACTAGTGTGTTGTTGCGTTGTAGGGCTTTGTTGGTGGTGGCGACGGTGCATCTATATATGGTGGGTTGTGTTGATGGCAGTGTGGTGCGAGGTGGTGGTGTGCGTTGGGGTGCGAGGTGGTGGTGGTATAGATGTTGGGTGCAGCACGTTGTAGTCGACGGTGGTAGAGTAATGGTGGTCACGGTGGTGGCGGCATTGACGGTAATGGATTTGAGGAAGTGGTGGTCGTGTTGGCAGCGATGATGTGGGCGGTGTTGGTGTGGTTGTGGGGTGTTAGATATGGCGGTGGTGGCGGCGACGACGATGAGTTTGTTGATGTGGTCGTGGAATGGCATGACGATGTGGTAGTGTTTTTTTGCGATATGTTGATTAGTTTGAGGTGCTTGTGTTGCTGTCGGGAGGTGGTGGTGCTGCTAGAGGGAGTGGTACGGTGGTGGCACAAATGTTGGTTGTGATCATAAATTATTTGGTTGATTGAGACTAATAAATTGATTAATTTGTGACCAATAAGCAATACGTGGCCAATGAAAAAGATAAATTGTGACCAAGAATAATGTGTGGCATAAAAAGATTTATAATGTCGATAGTTTAACAATTTATGACTGTCTACTAAGTTGTGACTTATAATATTTACGATTTGTCACCGATGAATAAATTGTGACCTATAAAATAATTAATTTGTAATTGAGAAAGTGAACTATAAATTTTTTATATGTGATCGAGAAATAATTTGTAATCAATTAATTCGATAATTTGTGAATAACAAATTAGATTTATACCCTAAAAAGGATTAAAAGATTCCAAGACAATCTTTTTAGGAGGGACAATTTTACATGTATTTAAGAGGAAATTACATCAAGTCTTATGATTTAAGATCCAATTTCAAAAATCATGTCCAAAGTTTGTTTATTCAAAAATCAGGTTATAATAAAAAATTTTANTAAAACCTGATTTTTGAATTGTACATAGTTAATCATTTACTTTTCAACTCTTCCCTAAAATTTTCCCTTTATGTTTCTTTAGCTTTAATTGGGCTTGTACTAATGGGCTGATCCAAGCCCTTGGCCTTTGGTTTGTTGGTTTGCAATTGAAAACAAAACTTAAACGATGAATGATAAAAATAAATGAAATGCTTGTTGATCAAGTTTTCTTCACTCGTCCCCTTTTTCTTCTCTGGTTTCTTCCTCGTTTCTCTCCAGTTCTCCTCCCTTTCTTGCTACATTTCTTCTTCTTTCTTGTTGGAATTCTTCCTCTGCTACTTATCTTCTTCTCTACTGCTGCTCTTCTATGGTTATTTCAATTGTTTCCTACATCAAAAGTGTTAACAAGGAAGAAAATTTTGAGTGATACTTGTCGGTTACCTAACACTTATATCCCATGATGAACAACCATTAGAACCTCTTTGAAATCTCCCATTTGTGAATAATGAATTGAGGATCTCGATTATCCGCACCAAACATGACCTACACGATGATTTAGGAGTTTTTCGACATCAATTTATTTGGAAAAGATCGGCTTGAATACGACAATTACAACATGATTTGCTCCACAACAATAGGCTAGTGACATCCAAAGGTAATGTGAATTTGAATACAATATTAATCTCTCAATCTTGGTAATATTCCCTCTTCAACCTGGTACTCGTATTTTCGTCTTGTGTCTATATCATATCCAAATATTTTTTCGTCACACCCAGTCGGAGCTACGATCACGTATAGTCTAACATGATGTCCAAATATGTAGGTAATATACATGTGGACATGAGAGGAGACGAGACCTGTTGACTGCATTGTCCCTTTGAATTTGATGATCAAAAAATATATTTCTTAAAATACAACTTCGAATGTAATTGATAACGTTGCAGATAAGATGCAATGATCGAGCTCTTTGCAATAAACTAAGAACTATAGTGATAGTAACTGATTGCATCAAAGATATTGCGACATATTTTGTTCTTAGCAGTAGAGCTATTGCGGCCCTGGCGAACATGGATCAACACATTTTGATACTTCGTCTTACATATGTCCAATATAAAAGGTTTTAGCTTGTTCTTCTTATTTAATATTTTTGAGTAAAATACAAGTTTTTAAGGACTCGGATATAATGAACATGATGAAATAGTGAATCTTGTGATTAGAAGAAAGAGAATTTGAGCATTTGTGTAGAAGAATTTGAGACGAGCCTCATCCGTGTCCAGAGTTATCTAGGCCTCTATTCATGTTTTTGGCCAAGTATTAAAGTCGTACACATTCATTTGTTCAAACAAGCCTAGGCAGCTAAGGCATGCCTCTATTCGGCGAGCCTCGATGATTGATGCATGAACGTTTATTCCATGGTATGTGGGCATGCAACTGGACCCCTTCCTGTAACAGACTTGACATTCAAGTGGACTATAATATGAGTTTTTTAAATATTTTTTAATAGAAAAAAAGAAGCAATTCTGATTTATATACTATTTACAAATTTGCCAAACCAAAGCTTAATATCACTATACCAAAGTTAAATAGTATTAAAGTCATTTTTAACTACAATTTCTTTCAATTAAATAATTTTGATCGATGACAATAACTTTTTTAAATTTTTTAACTATACATTCTCTAAATATCACTTTCTATAAAAATATGTACCAAAGATGCTCTTAAACCTCTATTTGATGACTATTATTTGAGAAAATAATGTTTTGAATAGTGATTTTTAGAAAAACGTGTTAATAAGAAAATAGGATTTTTTTTTATTTACATACAAAATATTTTATTACGTGAATGTGTAATTAAAAATGAGTATATAAAAAATCAATTTTAATAATGGCCATCAATCAGGGCTAGATAACTTTGAATTAAACTTGTCGTACACTCCTACACTCGAAGATGTGATAAAATTTGTGTCATTGATTATTGAAAATTTTATTAAAACCAAGGCATAAAAAATTATCACTTCGTAATGATGTCAAACTTAACACATATATCAAGATTGAATAAGTTGAACGTAATTACAGGCTTGTACAAAGGTTTAAACTTCTTTTCTCCATTATGTTTATCATTTTCGAGTCGGCTTTCTGGAGTCATCTGTGATGAACTCTCTTGCGCGACTTTCAAACTGAAAAGACTCCACCCAATCAGCTGCAGCCATATTTCCCAGCAACAACCATTTGTACGTAGGAATCCCAATTTTCTCCGAGGCATTTTCTGATACATAAGCTGCTCCTGCTGAATTTTCAACAATGTCCTTTTCTATACCATCCAAAATGAAGGCCTGGATTTCCAGTGAGTACAGCGGCGTTGAGTTGTTGAGCTCGAGTCCGAAGTTGCAGTGCCGGAAGTGAAGGATGATCAGGTCTTGATCAAGGTGGAGGCCGCCGCTATTAATCCGGTTGATTACGAAAAGGATGTTTGGGCAATTTAAGGCCGTTGATTCACCGCCTCCGGTAACTTTTCTTACTCTCTTTTCTCTACAGTTTTATTCAACTATATAACTTTAGGTTGAAATACAACAAAGAACTCGAAATTTATCTGGAATAAGACTTAATTTCTTGTTGGTTCTTGATGAAAAGCGAACTTCTATCTTTGTCAGGAAGTTTCTGTGTAAGCTAAACTAGAATCATATATTCATACTGTAACTGCATTCTACTGATTCAGATGGTGAATAGACAATTTGTAGCATGTAACATATTGGAAAATTTGGTTTAGTTTGTTGGTTTGACCAACTTTTAATTAATTATTTAAGTGGGTCCATTAGTTGGACAAGCTCCATGGGTACTAATAGTCTTTGAAGGAAAGACCTACATGCAAGTAGGTTGTGCCAAAGTCGTCATTCAATCGACCGGTCAGCTTCGACAAGGCACAGGCATGGGCTGTGAGACAAAGTCGTCATTCCAAAAATCAATCCCAACTTTCTCTCTTTTATATTCCTTCCTTGCTGCTCTATTCCATATTGTGCATTTCAGTCCCGAATACTATTTTGGTGCATCTTCGTATTTCAGATTTAGAAAAATCAGAACATTAATAAGTTCGTCAAATCTTGTAATTTGGAGTGTTACTATTATAAGTCGAGATCGTTGTATAGTGAAGACTAATGTCGGAAGACCGTAAGCATCAGTGCAGGTTATTATCGTCTCAAGGAGAAAGAGTCGAACTATTGTCTCGGTCATTAATCATTTTGTTTTATTCCGTTCATTCTTTAAGTCAAAATTCTGCCTAATTTTTTATTCACTATAAAAGATTATTTTGAATATAACTTATTGCACCATAAAATCAATATTTATCCAACATAACACACGTATATCCCGACTTATCGTTTTGATTTCTCTTTTTCTTGTAGACTGTTCCCGGCTATGATGTTGCTGGTGTGGTAGTTGAAGTTGGTAGTCAAGTAAAAGGCCAAAAAGAAGGAGATGAAGTATATGGGGACACAAATGAGAAGCCGATGATACACAAACCACCAAAATGATTCAGCTCATTGGCCGAGTACACAGCTGTTGAGGAAAGATTATTGGCTCAGAAGCCCAAAAATCTTGACTTTGCACAGGCTGCTAGTCTCCCTGTGGCTATTTTGACCGCCTATGAAGGTCTTGAAAGAGTGGGATTTTCTGCTGGAAAATCCGTACTTGTATAAGGGGGTGCTGGTGGAGTTGGATCCCTTGTGACAAACAACTTAGCTATGACTTTGTTTATCTGCATGGACTGTGGACGGTATTAGATATTACAATAGACAAGATTTTAACTTTTTCTATTATAAATTAGTACTGTCTCGTGCTCCAAATAATGGCTGAGGGATTAAGTTAATGACATAGAGAAATATTTTAACCATCTATTCATTTTGGTGATGCAGCTTGCAAAACAAGTGTTTGGTGCTTCAAAGGTTGCTGCTACTTCAAGCACGGGAAAACTGGAATTTCTGAAAAGCTTGGGTGCAGATTTGGCAATTGACTACACCCACCAAGGAGAACTTTGAAGACCTACCAGAAAAATTCGACGTCATTTATGATGCCGTAGGTAAGTAAATGTCCCAATTGCTGCTAAATTCGAAACCGTGTTTGTATTATTAGCTTCTCTTAGTGTAGGCATTATGAGATTGATCCCTTATTGAAAGACTAGTTAATATATCTGTAAGTCGATGTGTTTTCGAGCAATTGGAGATTTTTAATAAAATTAACTTATACTTGGCCTAAAAATGATCGTGTGTAGTAGTTTTAGGTATCCAAAGTAGCTAAAGTCTTCAGATGATAATGATGTTTGAGGTAAGTATGCCTGTTCCTATTCAGGATGGCAACGTTCATGGCATCGTACCTTGCTGAACCTAAAAAGGTAGCAATTACAACCCAAGAAGAAATAATAAGCACTTAGCCATGGACACAACAAACCTTGCAAAAAAAAAAAAAAAACAGTTGAACTTTGGTCATATGAACTACGGACGCCAACTAATCTTGCGTTAAGAACTTTTCATAAGATAAAATACTAAAGAGGCGCAATTTGTCGAAGCTGCTATGGAAATTTTATTCTGTCTTTTGCAAATTATTCCTCCCCCCCGGTCATAAACGACGTGATCTCACTCTCATTATTAGAGATTAATGGATGAGAGAGGTGTAAACCAATACTGGCATGGTTGTTGGAGGATCTTCTAGTACATGTAACAATTCATGGAGTTGATTCCAAATTTATTAAGAATATGGATTATTAGTTATAGCTCATGAGAGTTCCAATATTCTTGAAATTCTTACCTGTTGATCACATTATTGTCGCCGGCTCAAATTAAATATTTTTCCTCAATGTGTAATTCCTTCACTTGAACTGTCCCTAATGGTTAGTAATTAGAACTGCCATCGTTTTTCTTTGAAAAAACAGGGCAAGGAGATAGGACCGGGAAATCAGTGAAGGAAGGCGGAAGTGTAATAGTCATATCTGGTGAAGCAGTACTACAACCTGGTTTTTTATAGACTCGGATGGAGAAATATTGACTAAATCAAGTAATACTTTCCTTCCTCTGTAGCAAATCAACGGAGCCATCCAAAGTTAATACATGAACTCAAGCCATCAATCGACCTTCTTCAAGAAGTATTGTTGAACTCAAATACAAAACATTCAAAGATGGTAAAGTATCCAGTAATAGAGTGTGCCCTTTATGAATTGGCAGTCTTGCTAAAAGAGAAGGGTAATGTTTTTCTAAGGCAATTCTCTCCCGAAGCTACCTCCTCTGAATTTTCAAATGTATGGGTTGGAAAAGTTCTAGCAACGACATGCAATCCATTCCTTCCGTTTTTTAGGGAGAGTGATTCAGTTTATATGGAGAGAATTGAAGTTATTATGCCACCAATAAGAGAGGATTTAGACAAATGGACTTGGAGGGACATTTATAAGATGGATGATCTTGCTTATTTTATCGCATGCAAGCTGATACTGATACTCCCTTGCAACAAAGCAGTTGGAGGGCCGAAAGCAAAATAATAAGAGGATTACAATTGTTATTTGTTGCAAAGATCTGACGGACTACTGCTTTGAGTCATCGGTAAGTTTTTTAATCCAAGATATTTTAAGGATATAACCGTGATAATCTCAAATGCAAGTATCGAGTGAATTTGAATGCATGGATGACAATTTTATTTTTTACGGCGTGGCTTAAGTTATATGATAGCCATTTGAATAGAAATGTATAGTTTATCATGGTGATTGTACAGCACATGGCAAAAAGGAGAATCTTCCCCCACTTCATCACCCAATTGCTTTGTTCCTAAAACCAAATAGCAGTTCCAAATTCGAGTCTCAATACAAATTTCAAAGGTTATCATCAACAACGATTTAATAGCCTATTTTTGAAACGAATTAAAGATCATGTCTTGTAACCAGCAAAATTGTCTTTGATAGAATTGTAAAAGCAGTTGTTGCATGGTCAATTGATGTGAAGTCATAGATAATTGTCAATTGTTTTAATCACCATAAAATTAGGGTGTAATTCATTAAATGAGTATCATGTAGCGTCTAGATACAATGAATGTGCAAGCAATGTAAAAATTATTCAACTTCGATGGCATTACAATGAAAAAAGGATTTTATTATTTGTACAATCATTCATGACAACTTTGTTCACAATGTGTTGTGCTAGCAAAAAGTTGTTGGCTACAAAAAAGATTTTCTTGTTAAAATTGACAAATGACATAGTGCCACATGGCATTATGTGAACAAAGTTGTCAACAAAATTATATACCAAGCATGACCCTCATATAATGCATGAGAAGACAAAAGTGATAATCGGAAAAGAAACTTTATATTAGAAGTGAGGGAAAAGAGTAATTAAGAGTTCAACATAATTGAATATTTAGCCGAGCCTTTTTTTCAGAATAAATTTCGTAAAGTGTAATTTTTATTTTTATTTTTATTTTTGATAAAATTGTAGTTAAAAAGAAAAAAAAAATTATGTACAAAATTATTCTATTAAAAGAATGTACAATTAAAACGAGTTTTAAAAAATAGGGCTCCAACATGAGCATAGTAATAAAACAATAAGGCTCGTTTAATAGGTGTTTTAGTTTTCAGTTTTGAATATTGAATTTATTTTCAGTTTTGTATTTTGAGGATCTATTTTAAGATTGTCGAAAAATGTTTGGTTTGAAATTTTTAGAAATTGTTCTATGACATTTTATTTAATGAATTTGATAGTTTAGTAAAATACAACAATATTAAGCTAATATTTTATCGAGTAATATATTCATTTTAAAGTACGTGAATCTTTCAGAAAAAATCGCTAGAAAAATAAAATACAAACAAATAATAAATTGAATTGACAAAAAAAAGGAAAAAATTAAATTAATTATATAAACTAAGAATTACATTATGTGATTGTTAATGATAAACACTATTGGAAAATTGAAATAATAAAATAAATCTATAGATTCATGTATGAGCCGCTAATCAATTATCATTTTTTTTCATGTGCTTGTACTTTCCTACTCAAAAAATCATCTTCTGACTGCCTTCCTTTTTTCCCTCTCTAATGTAGGAGAAAGTGATAAGTGTCGTTTACATACTTATTTTTTGCTTATAAACTTGAATTGTAATTGGAAATTTGAGCAAAATTTTACTTAATTTAGTTTAAATATTGTAATTGTTGGTAAAATGAGGCATTTGGAGCAAAACGTACGATTTTTTAGCCTAATAGGTTTAGAAAGTCGAAAGTTCTAGGAGTGAAAATATTGTAATTGTTGGTAAAATGAGGCATTTGGAGCAAAACGTACGATTTTTTAGCCTAATAGGTTTAGAAAGTCGCAAGTTCTAGGAGTGAAATCAACATAATAAAAAATATCCCCATTTATTGAATGTAATTTTACATTGCGTACTGCGCTATAATTTATATAATGATAACATAATATATCTTAATGAATAAAATAGAAAATATTATAAATATTCCATTATAATCAGTTTAATAGATAAAGACACCCTTAGTTGAATTAACAAATCACACCATGTAATTTATCTTATGTAATATTTTGGATATGGTGTTTCGTAAATTTATTTTTTTTTTGAAAAAGAATTATCTTCTTTTGGCTAAGATTTCGTTAAAAATCAGTTTTTAATGAATATTGATAAAATTTGATGAAATATGCAGTTGAAAATTGATTTAAAGTTGTGGATCCCGTGAAATATTTATTTTTAAATAATGATTATCATTGATTAATTCGGCTTGAACTTTTTTTCTGAACTGTGCTTATCGTTTTTCAGACGATTTCTGGATTCATCTATGGCATATCCTCTTATGCAACTTTCAAACTGAAGAGACTCCATAATTCGCAGCGACAATCTGAATATAAAACCACAAAAATCCCAATTTTCTCACACACAAGCTGTTCGTGTCAATGTCTTCTTCAATACCATCCAAAATGAAGGCCTGGATTTACTACGAGTATGGCGGGGTTGAAGTGTTGAAGTTCGAGTCCGAAGTTGCAGTGCCGGAAGTGAAGGATGATCAGGTATTGATCAAGGTGGTGGCGGCCTCTATTAATCCTGTTGATTACAAAAGGCGGCTCGGGCAATTCAAGGCCATTGATTCATCCCCTCCTGTAACTTTCTCTTACTCCCCTTTTTTTCCCAGATTTTATTCAACTGTGAACTCAACTAGTGTTAAAAAAAAATCATGTGGGACACTCCAAAATTTTCTGGAATAAGACTTAATTTCTTGTTGGTTCTTGGTGAATATCTCTTTGTTAGAAAGCTTCTATGTAAGCTAAGCTAGAATCATGTATGTTCACCCTGAAACTGCATTATCTACTGATTCAGATGGTGTAATCGACAATTTTCCCCACCTAACAAACGTAAATGCCAACTCAATGTTTAAATTTCTCTTTTTTCCTGTAGACTATTCCAGGCTATGATGTTGCTGGTGTGGTGGTTAAAGTTGGTAGTCAAGTAAAAAGCCTAAAAGAAGGAGATGAAGTATATGGGGACATAAATGAGAAGTCAATGATACACGAACGACCAAAACGATTTGGCTCATTGGCTGAGTACACTGCTGTTGAGGAGAGGTTACTGGCTCTGAAGCCCAAAAATCTTGATTTTGCCCAGGCTGCTAGTCTCCCTGTGGCTATTTTGACTGCTTATGAAGGTCTTGAAAGTGCGGGATTTTCTGCTGGAAAATCCATACTTGTATTAGGGGGTGCTGGTGGAGTTGGATCCCTTGTGATCCAGGTAAACCACTAAACTATGACTTAGTTTATCTAAAGGACTAGATATTACAATAGACAAGATTTTAACATCTTTCTGTTAATTAGTACTATCGCTTGCTCCAAGTAATGGCCGAGGGTTTAAGTTAACAGCATAGAGAAACATTAGAGCCAACTATTTATTTTGGTGATGCAGCTTGCAAAACAAGTGTTTGGTGCTTCAAAGGTAGCTGCTACTTCAAGCACAGGAAAACTGGAATTTCTGAAAAGCTTGGGTGCAGATTTGGCAATTGACTACGCCAAGGAGAACTTTGAAGACCTTCAGGAAAAATTCGACGTTGTTTATGACGCTGTAGGTAAGTAAATGTCCCAATTGCTGCTAAATTTGAAACCATGTTTGTACTATTAAATTCTCTTAGTTTACACATTATGAGATTGATCCCAAATTGAAAGACTTGTTAACATATCTAAGATGATACGATTGGAGCAAGTGGAGATTAATAAAATTGAGATATATTTGTCTTAAAAATATATCATGTGTAGTAGTTGAGCACGTTGGACAATGTTTTTAGGTATCCAAAGTAGCTAAGGTCTTAAGACGATAATGATGTTCGAGGTATGTCTGCTCCTATATTCAGGACGGCAACGTTCAGAGCATCTTACTCTCTCTGAACCTAATAAGATAGAATTCCAACCCAACAAGCAATAATAATAAGCAGTTGGACGTGGACACAACAAACCTTGCCAAAAAAAAAAAAACAGTTCACAATTTCATAAGGACTATCTGACGACTACAGATCTAGTATTTGAACTTTTCAGAAGGGAAAATGCTAAAAGGGCATAATTTGTGGAAGCTGCAATGGAAATTTTATTCTATCTTTTTAAATTATTTTTCTCCCATTCATAAAATTGATGTGATCTCACTCTCGTTATTAGAGATTGGATTTGAGAGGTGTAAATCCGAAGTGGCAATGCTAAGCATCTAGTTTGCATTGGATCTTCTAGTAGATATAGCAATTCATGTAGTTGACCCAAAATTTATCGAGAATAAAGATTATATGTTATAGTTGTTGGGAGGAGGAATTTGCTCGCGACAGTTTCAATATTCGGGAATTCTTACCCTTCAATTACATTATTGCTGTCGACTCGAATTAAACATTGTTCCTCATCGCATAATTTCTTCACTGCCATCATTTTTCTTTGAACAAACAGGGCAAGGAGACAGGGCAGTGAAAGCAGTGAAGGAAGGTGGCAGCGTAGTAGTTATAACTGGTGAAGCAGTACCACCTGGTTTTTTCTTTAGGCTACATTCGGATGGAGAAATATTGAAGAAACTAAATCCAATTCTGGAGAGCGGGAATGTGAAGCCGGTGCTTGACCCAAAGGGGCCTTACCCTTTCGACAAGGTTAAAGAAGCTTTTGCTTATCTGGAAACAAACCGAGCCACCGGAAAAGTGGTCATATTTCCTATCAATCCATGATCAACAACTAAGAATACTAGGTCTGTTCTAGCTAAAAATATATCATAGTTTGGTGTTACACTGGCAATGTGGTTGTGAATATTCTGAATAATTATAAAATGTGTGGTAAATCTCGTAGTTGCTGTTAAAGGTGTGTGGTGACTGGCATATGTATTAGCTCATGTAAAATAGAAAATAATACATGTACGTGCCCTTCTGCAATTTTACTACATTTCCTTTCTTTTTTTCCCTTTTTTTTTTTTTTTGTTTTTTTAACGAGTACATACCGTTATAGAAAATATTTTGTAATATTTGAGGGTAACCTAACCCTTGTATCCCATGACCAACAACCGTTAGAACCTCTTAAAATGTCACGCTGTATGGAGGATTTCGATTATCGGTATCAAAACACGACCTACTCGATAGTTTAGATTTTGTTCATCGATGGCAAACTATCTATAAAGATTGACTTGGCAGGATAATTACAACCCGATTTGCTACTCAATAACAATATATTATTTCTCGAAAGTGTACACTTTCCCTTATAAAGTTTATAACCTGGTGGAATTGCCTAGCTATAAATAGGGGGTGGAGGAAGGTATCTCGCTCGTTCACGCTTTCTTTCTCGTCTTTCTTATGTAAAAATATGAATTGTATATATCTAGTTTTATCTCGATAATTGAGACAAGTTCAGTAATTCATTAGATGGACAAATTTTTAGTGTCTAGATACAATGAATGTGCAAGCAATGTGAAAATTCTTCAAGCATAATAATCAAAAAATATGATGAGACAATTAAGGTGTCATTTTCAAACAAGAACTAGACATTGCAAAGTATAAATTAAATGCGATTAATTTAAGCTTTTTCATAGTATTGTACAATCTATCTTTTGAAATATATTAATTCGATTATGACATGTTCAATCTTAATTGTTACAAAATAACGTAGTTCAATATCGTGATATATTTTGCACTTCTCTTTGTTGAGTTTTTATATAGTTGACTGTTAAAATTATAAGAAGATGAAGATAGGCGAGTTCACAATAATAGAACGGCAAATATGACATTACAGTAGAATAAGAGACTTGGGTAAAACTTATGTCAATTTGATTAAGTTGGGCTTAGATAAAAATTAGAAATAGTAAAATTATATTTTGAGTTTGGATTAAATTAATTAGTTAACAAATTTATTTTAAAAAATAAAATAATTTGACTTATTTAAGATAAAAAATTAGAAAGATTCGATTATTCGATTCTTGGTCTGGAACCGAGAATCGAACAAAACCCATCGGTTCTCAATTCAAATACACGTTAGAATATTTAATTTAAGAAGAACCGCCTGATTCGATTCAGTTCGGTTCGGTTCCGATTCAATTCGGAAGTTTTATCCAACCCTAAGTGGCATGAAAAATGCATTTTGGAGCTTAATTGATGTTGATTCAAGCAATTGAGGTTCAATCGAAAAAATTAGGGAGATTCGGTTATTCGATTCTTCGTTTGGAACCGAGAATCGAACCAAACCCGTCGATTCTTAATTCAGATACACATTCGAGTATTTAATTTAAGAAGAATCGCTCAGTTCGGTTCGGTTTGATTCGGTTCGATTCGAGAGTCTTATCCAACCCTAAGTGGCATGAAAAATGCATTTTGGAGCTTAATTGATGTTGATTCAATCAATTGGGGTTTAACCGAATGGTATTTGATTGATATGAAGCATTAATAGAGGAATCGGAAGTGATTCACTAGTTTAGGGATCCAGATCCAACATGTTGAAAGTTTGGGGACTTAATTGTAATTTTTTAGAATTTACATTGAATCGATTTTAGATGATTGTCCGTGATGAAGATTAAATTGTAAATATTTGAAGATGAAGGATCAAAGGTGAAAATAAGGGACTCAAGTTGAATGAAACAAGGAATCTAGAGATCAACTTGAACTTGGCAAAAAATGTGAAGCATGTGATCACAAGCTTGGGTAGTTGCAGTTGCAACGCTTATAAGCAAGGTTCCTACAGCTTAAACTCTTGTACCTTGCCTCGCAAGTGTTTATACCATGCGATGGTATGTTGTCCGACAAGAAAATTTTTGTTTCCCATTTCGTTTGAAAATCTTCTTGGAAAGTAATTAGGGCATGATTTTTTTTACCTAATTCTTGAGCTATAAATACATCTTTTATCTAAAATTCAAAAATGAAGATAGAGGGAGCTCGCACATAGAAAAATACTTAACAATTCTTAAAAGAGAGAAACTACGTATAGCTTGCAAAACTTTGAAGAAGTTTTTGATGCAAAACACATATTCCAACATAAATTCATACATCTTTGCTTGGATTGAAGAAGAAAAATGTATCAAAGAGATAATTCAAGAACCATCAATTCAAGATTATTGTTCATATTTCTTTCCAACCATTCAAATTTGGGTGATATTGTATCCATTTATTTTTGGTTTTGTATTATTATAATGCTTGGCTAGTTGCATAGACACTATGATTATGATGAACCATATGTTTTCATGTTTTTATATTAATTTCAATATTTTAACACTTAAATGCTTGTTTGGTTTTGAATGCTTCTCATGATCATAATGATTTTCAACTACTTGACCACTAATTGCATGGATGTGTGATTTCTATTGTCATTAGGAAGAATGAATAGAAAAGATATCATGTGGTAACAAACATTGTAGATTCTTCTAGGCGTTAGGGATAAATATGTTTGCTTTAAATGATCTCGTTTAATGAATTTTCATATGTTCCCATTTGGAATATGAATTTTGGGTCATTTCTGAGGATATGTTTAATTCTACGCGGTAAAGATTACTAAACCCATGTTTGGCTTGCATGTCATAAAATTCATTTTTCAGAAAATCAATTTCAACCACACATTTTATGTGATCGGATACATAACATTAATCAACTTTTCAATAACATATTTCGTCAATTTTTATTTATTTACTAAAAATTTGATTTTTAAACAAGATAGGAACATTAATCTTCAAGTCCAAATAAATGTTATTGAATTATGGGATTTATATTAAAATGGATGAATGTAAGGAATTTAGGGGTCAAACACGGGTTTATTCATTACTTGATTATTGGCTTTCCAATCACTTAGTTAGTTTAGAAGTTAGACTATATTAGTTAGTTTTAGATTGTTCATTTAAATTATCCACCTCTAAATAATTGTGTTGTCCAATTAGAGTTATGTTAATTGACTAGATTAGATACTGAATCCTCGTGGGTTCGATCCTTGGGCTCACTCTATGTTATTACTTTTTTACGATACTGTCCACTTGGACCCAAGAATCTTGATTTTGCAAAGGCTGCTAGTCTCCCTCTGGCAATCGAAACCTTCTATGAAGTTCTTAAAAGGGCGGGATTCTCTGCTAGAAATCCATACTTGTTCTAGGGGGTGTTGTTGGAGTCTGATCCCTTGTAATCCAGGTAAGAACCTGAGCTGTGATTGTCTTCATCTGAGGGATTGATTAATTAAATAAGACAAAATTAAGAGCATGTCTGGTAATAATATTGGACTGTCCCTACAATGAATAATATCTTTACTTCTGACTTCTTTTTCTTCCTTAATACTATAATTATGTCAAATCCACCTTATCAAACACTAGATTTGAAGTCGTTTATGATGTTGTCAGTAAGAACAATATCCCCGTCGCTGCTAAATTTGAAACCATCTCATTATGTGTTAGCTTCTTTTAATGTAGACATTATGGGACTAACATTCTCTGTCAGAATCATATGATATATGTTTTCAAACCTTCTCCTTAAAATCCCAAATTTATTGAGGAGCAGCTCGTGGCGGGTTCACAATAGTTTGACAATTATCGATAAAGATTTTTTTTTATAAAACTGCTTTTAATGAGTTAAGTCCAGTAGTGAAATTGGCGTCGCTGGCATTGAATCAAGATTAGAACAAAATTGCCAAGAAAGATTGGTAACATATACTAACATATGTAATATTGCATTCGACCCAACATACACCAAGAAAACTTTATTTTCGGGTCTACTTTCTCGACCCAACGTTATTTTTTGCGACATTTTACACCTTCGAATAAGAGAGTATCTGAAAGGAAGCAAGAAGCAATACATAAAAACATCGTTAATTACTTATGCTGATAGAGAAGGTGAGATGCCAAAATCAAGATTCCACAGCTCAAAAGAACCCTTCAGAAAATCATAGTGTCCACCCTTTAATGAAAGGGTTTTCTTCCCCACAGCCTCCCTCACAAATGGATAGGTTAACAAGTTCCCTAGTGATATATTAACTGCCTCCTGTTCAATTCCACAGCAACAATAAATTAATCGACCGGCAACAAGAGTATGCTCAGCTAAGCTTACAAAGTCACTTATTTTGGCAGTAACGGAATAATTACTTTCAAAATAAGCAACTTTTTACAAGTTGGTTATCACGAGTAGTTTCTAAAAAGGGTCGGAAAAAAGTTACCTTTTCCAACATTTTGCATTGTTCTGTGAAATCCAAATGGTTACATTCTGCTTTCACCTTTGCCTTAGCAGGCTTGCAAATATTCACCCATTCTTCAATAAAATCACTGCAAGTTGAAGTGACGATAAATATGTGGAAACTATCTATATTACGCAGACTGCATAGTTCTAGACAACACAGATGAAACCGAAAAAGCTACAATCTCTCAAAAATTGTGGGTCACGTGAAATGTGTGGTTAAAATTAGTTGTTAATTTTGACTTGAAGACTTATTGTGCTATGCAGTCGTGTACCACATAAAATTAATGATATACAAGAGGACAAACCTTTGAGTGGTACCATCATCAGGGATAGACATGAGTCCTCTTATCCCTCCACAGCAGCTGTGTCCAATAACTACAATATTCTCCACCTAATGTAAAGTCTACGTCAATATGTGCAAAATGGAGAGAAATATAAAGAGAAAAAAAAATTAATTATTGGCTTTTTTTAACTTTTAAGTAGAAAGTTAATCAGAAAAGTTTCGAAAGTTCCTTATAATTGGAATTATTCTAAGAAAGTATTATGTGGGGAACCAATTGGGAATGAGCGAATAATTCTGATGATTAAAAATGAGGATAAAGGAGTTTATGAAATTGACTTATAAGTAGCTTTTGTCCCTATTTTTAAGCTCACATTGCGTCCATTAGTTTTCAACTTATTCTTTGCTTTTACTAAAGTAGTAAAATTAAGTCAAATAATTAATAATAAAAAAAAGAGAGACATTATATTATAGTCACCTTAAGATGTAACACTGCATATTCAATGGCAGCACCCCCTCCAGAATATTTCTTCTGAACATCAAGTCAAATAAATATTATATTAGTACATATTTAATATACAGTGTTTAACGCGACTCGATAACATTAAATGAAAATAAGCTAACTTATTTTCAAATGTTAAGATAAGCTATAAGTTTAAAAGGATCGTAGTGATGGTAGGTGGGGACAAAGGATTTTTATGTAGTTAACATAAAATAACGCTTAGTCTACTAAAAAATGATTTTTTTGTAGTCGACTGACGACAACTTTTTAACTTATAAGTAAAAATAACAATTACCTGGTCATAAGGTGGAACCATGTTGGCGATATTTCGAACAATAAAAGCCTCCCCTGGTTGAAAATTAAGGATATGAGAAGGGCATACCCTAGAATCGGAGCATGCAAATACCAAGAACTGCAAGTAAATTTAGTTAAGGTTAGTCAACGTTATCGTCAACGTCCACGTCAAAGTCAAAGTCAAATTCATATTTGTTAAGTAATACTGGTCGAAGTTGCTAGAATTTTGTTCTATTTTTCTAATTTATCGACTATTCGAATTTCGATAATTTTACCTTGGGGCTTTGGCCTTTTGCAAGTTCTCCGTACAAAGCAGGATTCTTCCTGCAAATAAAAGAAAAGTATCCATCGATTAAGTGAATAAAGTTAAATTTTGGAGTTTATATTATTAATGCACTTGTAATTGATACTGCTTACCAAACATATAATTAGTATATCATCTCGTTTTATACTATTTATCAAATATTTAGTTCTTGTTTGGTATTGATTAAAATTAAAAAAAATTAATAATTAATTTTAATCACATATTTTATGGGACCCACAATTTTTAAATATGTGTAATAACTCGTTTTATCTAATATTGCATATCAAAAATAGCAAATTCGGATATATTTATTTTAGTACCATGTCCAAGAATCTTGCAAGTTTTGATGCCAACGAAGTGGTTCCAACTCTTTTGCACAAAGTACAAATTTTTATTTATTCTATATTATGTAATGGCACTACTTACTCGTATTTTTCTTTCTTGAAGTGATCGAAACCGGTTCGGATTCTCTCAACCGGGTCAAACTCTTTTTTTCCGCCGCTCTCCTCCAGCTCCGCCGTCAATTGCCGTATCTTGGTGGCCGCCACGGCCTGCAGCTCACCCTTTGCACTGCTACTGGAAAATTAATGAGCCACTCATAATTACACACGTGTTCAATGTGGACCCCACTTAATTAGTCGTAACTTGTAAGTGGGTCCCATGTGGTAGACAAACCGTCGGGAAATGCACAAGAAAAGTTTGCAGCAATTACTGCGATGATGACGAAATAGATGACCAATTGGAAAATTGCATTGTTGACACCAATTATTGTTTAATAGCAAACTAGTCCCTAATCTTTTAAAAGGAAAAATTTCATCCCAATCTTTCATTATAGTACACAATAGGTCAAAGAAGCAGCTCAAATCTATATTGAATTGTCACGCTATCCTCTAACATATCCAGTGGTGGTCAAATTTTTCACATAAGATGGAGGAAAAAATGTTGAAGGAGAAAGATTCGTAATAACTTAAAAATATTGCACACTATTGTTATCCCATCTCCCGATATAGTTCGACTACTGCACATATCGAACTTTATGAAACTACTTTCCGAACTTGAAATGGTAGTACGCGGCCAGTGACAATTTAATGAAGATTTGAGCGAGCCATTGTTATGCAACTACAAAATGATCAAGCCATAATTATGCAACTATAATGAAAGGTTGAAGAATAAATTGCTAGTCTATAACTAATAACGATCAATTTGCTACGAGATAATAGATTGGAGACTAAAGATGCAATTTCCCATGAAATTATGATGCATCAGCCATGGGGGCTTGTGCCATTGGGATGCAAAATGACTTCGAAGGACAGATTTTGATGTAAAACGAGTGATTGGAATCCCAAAAACCAAAAGGACAGATATGGAAATAGAGGAAAAATAGTACAACTTGAGAAGCTTCTTCAGGCCTTCAATGGCTTCCTCGTACATGTCTTTTGCCATTTCTTCTGTCAGCGAAATAACAGAAAACTCCCAAAAGAGAAAATTCCTGTGAGAATTTCAATAAGTCAAAATTCGAATATCCTTTAATAGGAAAATGAATTTATTTTATTATAACCGTAAATCGACATAACAAATGAATCTTAATAACAGTTTAAACTAACATAAGATCGATCAAAATGTTATTTCTGTTCTATATAGTTCTGCAAGATTGATCGATCAAGATCTTTTGTCTGTATCAAAACCCGAAAAAATATATTTACACACACACCTTGGTGTTTGGCCGGAAATTTTGACTTGTAATCCTGGGTTCCGGCGAAAACACTGCCGGAGAGTTGCTTCACCGGGGAGAAGAAAGGGTAGACGACAGTGATCGCTATTTGACTTTAAGGGAGTGCCAAAAGTCCTTACTTTATAGTAGTGATTAACCATGGTTAAGAAAGTGGGGTGGAGTATTGACCATGGTTAATCCAAAAATAGATTTTGAAATTATTGTTGTTACACATTATCAAGAAGTATGGTGGGAGACACATTTATGTCTAACATGGTAAAATGGGTTGTGATTGCCTGAAGGAAGTTTTGGCTTGAACGAGTAGTGAAAAAAAAAAAAAGCAAGCATTTTAGGAAGGTTAGACAATATTGTCTTCAACACTATGGTCTAAAGATCATTAGGGATCGGTTTAGCTGATAAGTGCTCGATTACAGCATATTTACTTAAAAGATTGTTTTCGTTTTTCTTCATTTTAGGATTTCAAGGTCGTTTCACATTAAATACGAGTAGAAGCAAGAAATGTAAACAAAACAAAGAAACCAATGAAAGCTTGGTTCTCCTATTTTCCTTCTCGTAGAATATATCTACTAGAATATCATAATAGAATCAAACGTTCAATTTACACCTAACAATATAATTAATAGCAGAAAACCTCCCCCCCCTAAAAATATTTTTAATTGCGATATACCCCACAGTCTATTGAAAATCGCAGAAAATCCCCTGTTTGAAACATTTTGTGTGAAAACCTCATATCGTCCAATTCCGTTAATTTTACTGTTAAAAACAGTAAAAATTGTAAAAATTAAAAATGAGTAATTACAGTTGTGATCCTAAACTTTTTTTATTTTTTGCAAATTATATCAAAATCTTTTATTTGTACTACTCATATTCCCAAACCTTTAAAACTTATCTTCCACCCAACTCCCACCCCCACCACATCCCACCCCAAACCAAACGAAAAACCTATAAAATTCTTCCCTCATTTCTACTCCTCTCCCAAACTCCCATTATGTCGCCCATGTCCAACCCAACCCGATCCAAAATCAACTGTTTCTTCCATTTTCAATCCAAACCCCCCACCTTCATCAAAGATTTGAACAATACCTACCAAGAAGAAGAAGAAGAAGAAAAAGAATATGAACAGTTACAATCATTAATTTCCAAGGAAGAAGCACCAAAAGGGTTTTCAAGATAGGTATGCGCCATGTTAGCCTTGTAGAAGCGGTCTTCCCACTGAACCACCAAGCCCAAATGCTAATTATTCAACAACATAATTTTAACGGGAAGGTATGCACATTCATGATGAAACTCCCATCACCATCAATATCAACCACACCACAACCTGGTCGTGCAACTGCAGCTCCAATTACCACAGAAAGTCCAAAACCCATAGCCCCCAAACTACCCGATGTCAACCACTGCCAAGGCCTATTGTACTTGTAAAATAGGACAGACCACATTTGGTGCTTCCCAACACCAGTACTAATAATTGCTTTCCGTCTCGTTAGCTCGTCAGAAGCTGAATAGCATAGTGAGGAGGAATGACATCTTCAAATGTCTTGTAACTCAAAGGATACTTTATTTTCTGCTCCTTTAGTGTTGATCATGACAAACAAGATTAATATTGTTTCTAACAATTGATTTTGAGTAATGATAGTTCAATGTTAAAATCAATCAAGTATTGTCAAAATCAACACATTATAAATCGAACTCGAAATGAAGATCAAATTAAAAGTTAAGCATTCAAGTCAAATCATACTAGACGAAAGCTTAAAAGAACAAAATCAAGACTGTCAAATCGGGCTCATGAAGAAGGTCGAGATCGAAATTAAGCATTAAAGCTAAACGTCAAGAAAGATCAAGATCAAGAATCCAAGAGTCAAAAATGAAAGAAACTTCGAAACAAGATCAAAGACTAGGCTTTCGAAATCATATGTAATGTATAACATTTTGATCTTTAGTAATGAATGACAATAGCTCAAAAATTATTTTGTGCACGAAGAGTTATTTTCATATCACTTGCATAAAATATTTTTTTTATCAAAAGTAAGATTGATTTTTCAAAGAGATACTTGAACTTAAATCATATCTC